>JAQGAP010000316.1:0-41660 GCA_034697805.1 Orchesella bifasciata | reverse complement strand
AAAGGGAATAATGCAGTGTTATAGCCACCTCCCTCGTGGACAACAACTACACTATTACGTCCCCCGTACTAACACAGCCAAGGACGATTAGCAGAACGAGCCTGGATCACATTTTTGCTACGAAAATGGTTCTAGGAGGATTAGAAGCCCCGGACACATGGCATCGAGACCTTACTTGCATGGTCTGGCTCGTCCTGCCTAAGTGCGGTAATATAACAATAACTAAACGTCGGCATAACCTCAACCACAATTAATATTTCAATTCTATTTTATTAACTATTAACCATACTAGATCCGTCTACAGGGTTGGCAGATTCTCCGAAACCCAAAGTAGTACACCAAAAATTAAAATTTATAACGATTTAAAAAAAACAGGGAGCAAAATGAGACTCCTTGACAAAAACCGTTGATTGAAAACCTTTTATACGATTTTGACTATTTTTGTGGGGAGTTTGCGCATTTTTAGAGCGATTTTTAGTATTTTAAAGCGAATTGTTAACATTTAAGAGCGCTTTTGTGCATTTTGAGAGTATTAACATCTTCAGAGCGATTATTCAATTTTTATGGACTTTTTGCAGCAACTTCGCACGTTTTCGGGGCGACTTTGTTACGATTTTGTACCACTATGACGCTAGTTTACCAGCACTACTGATGGTTCATTAATTACAAATCTTTACTGAAAAGACCGTAGCTTCGTTTACTATTTTTTTCAGACGTCGGAGTTGAAGCACGATAATATCCTGAAAACGGCCCCACCCTCAAGGGCCCTTCGGGCCCTCTCGGGGTAAAGGGCCCCGGTGCGGTGCACCGGCTGCACCGCCTACTTTTCCGCCACTGTTCAAAGGAAAAGCGGTTTAAATTTAACTAAAAGTTGGAAGTAACCTGTTTGCGTAAAATACATTTCTGGGAACACATTATCAGAGTTATTAGAACAATTTCTGAGAACACACACGCAAAGACAGTCTTTTTATGTCGTTAGTTATACATTAACTGACATAAATCTTGCGCACCCAGTCCCAAATAAGCCGTTTTCAGTTAATGGGCAAGTTAGCAAGAGCCATTCCGCGAACCCAGGCACACAAACGTCATTCGAGTGCAGAAACCACTTATAAATGTGCAATACTGTGGAAAAAATGTGTCTTCTCTTGTGCACTATGAAAGGTCGTTTACTTCCCTTGCTTTCATTTTACTAACCAAATAAAAATGTTGCTTTTTTAGAGTAGGAGTAGAGTTCAAACAGTGGTTTTGATATTTTCACCAATCCCTTCCTGTTTGTGTCAGTGTTGTCTCTTTACTTGACTTCACTTCAATGCAAAAGTTCGATTATGATGACATATTGTTGCAGCAACACCAACACACATGACATGACTTTAAAGACCACACGCAAAGAAGTAACCATATGATTGAGCCCTGATATGTGTGGGTTTTTTGTACTGACATCACTTAGAAGGTAACAACTTTTACAGGGGCTACAAACGAGTATATTCATTTTTGCTGGTTGTACCAGATAGGTCATTGTACTTCTTCAGTCGATTGTGAGCAAGTCTATTTTTGGTAAATGCAGTGATGGGAAAAGTAAACGTAGTTGTTAACAGGGTGGTTGGTATATTATATAGCGGTCGCATTATTACACAACAGTGATTGCAACCAAGCTATCACCCATCACACTGTCACCGACACCACCACCAAAGCTATTTTTGCTACATTACATGATATGATGGAGACACAACAGACACATTGGTGATATACAAGTTATGCGGTTGCTTCTATCAAAAAAGAGACCTTTTGAAAATGACCAGTCATCTGGAACAGAATAATCACGGGGCTATCAGGAATGGAAACGCAGGGTAAGTCAACTGCGAAAAATACATCTGGAAAACATTTTATATATAACAAGTAGCCTTCATATCAACCAGAGTGCACATTGACGTGAAACCATTAGTATTCAGTTTGTCCTTTAACCACAAACAGCAACCGTTCTAACGTAACATAATACGTAATCCATGCAAATGGCATAAAAATTGGGGATCCCTTGCAGTTCAAGGCCACTTACGAAAACATGTGTCGGGTCAGGTAAAATGGATTTCTTATACAAACCGTAATTGAAAAAGTTTCTTCCTTTTCCCAACCTTCCATGCGTAAGACGGTAGATGAGTTGAGTTTGAAAGACCTTGTCTCATACGGTATGCATAAACAAGAAAAATGATTTCTGAAATATATTCATTCCTCTTTATAACGTTTTTACGCAAAGGGAAAACCACAATGAAATAGAGACGGAGGCAAAGGTTTTCTTCACCATTATTGTGCAGCTTCAAACAGGAAGAATATACGTACAGATATTGAAATAACAATAAAATCTGTAGGTATGATACTTCCGCATGGCACACACTGGTTAGGTCTTCATCCAACATTTATATCATGCACTAACTTTTCCTCACATTTAATGAGCTTTTATATATCTCACAGGTTCGCATAAAACCACATCACAAAAGCCTTTTGTTTCAATTACATTTTCCAAAAGATGAGAATCTTTCTCTCTCCCTTTCACTCTCTCTCTAATAATATCGTCATGCGCCACTGCACTATTAAAATGGAATAAAAGCACAGTCCAATACATTTACTTTTCTCTGGGCTCATTTATTCACTTTCACTCATTAACCTCACTTTTCTTCCCCTTTTCTTCTTGTTGTTTTGCGACAGCAATTACAAGAATTTGAAAACTAAAATTAGGTTACTAAACGCAACTTGAGCTCTTTTATCATGCTCATACATATACCTCATCTTTTGCTCCTTTATTGAAATCCTGATGTTGATGAAAATGAAGGCACTATATGCATCATTCATGCTCAAAATGGCAACAAAACTTTTGTAAGCTTTCAAATTTAAAGTTGACTGGATAAAGTGTAACGCTCTTGACTACCAAGGGCCATGTTCATGTCATACACAAATAAGTAGTATACGATTTTCGTGTAATCTTTGCATCCTTTTGTAAATACGCAGTAGTACGTGTTACACTCTTTTGGAAGAAAAGTAATTAGGTATAGTGAGCTGGAGGTAACAGACAGGATAATACTTTATGGTGGATATGATGGTGCTGATGATGGGGCTGTTGGCGTTGGATGTAGTTAATGCGGCCTTGGCTTATCTTCTTTCATTTATGTATGTATATGTTCATACAACAAAGAGAAAATCATTTTGAGAGTTTATGTCATCTCACATGTCCCTGTTAATTGCGGCATTCCGCTATAAAACCTCATTCTATTGTTCAGCAACTTTGCCTATAAAACGCGTATATGACAGTTATACTATAGTTGGGTCATAAATGACAATATTGTCAGATACTTTAGACTTTCGCTACCTACTTACGCATACTAGGAAGGCTACACTGCTCCCTCCCACATTGCCTTGCCATCCTGTTCATTTTGCTACCAATTGAAAATGACAAAGTGGCGCATCACAATAATACAGTGATAATGGCCCCAAAAACAAGAATAACAGAAACAGGCTACCCTCATGAAATCCCTTAAATCTTGGTAAAAGTCAGCCAGCCAGCCAGCAGCTCATCATCATCATTATGCATATAAAGGAGCGTCACAAGTTAACCCAACTTATTCTCTCTGCTCGCTTCACTAGACACTTAAAAAGTGAAGTTTCTCTCGACTCCCCTCGTTTTGCCTTTCCCTCCAGAAAATAATAATCGTAATGTACTTACTACTTGCCCTACATAATAATAATGGTAAATAGTTTCACCACTCTTTGCCACTCATAAACACATGAAAGTTATAAAACAGGATGAAGAGGAGAAGCATGATTATGATGATCATGATGATGATGCTCCTAGCAAAACTGGAATCCTCAGTAATAATTTCCTAAATTACATGAATGTCTTATATATTACTTTTACTTGTTTCCCCAGATCAACCCACTCAACTATATGTATAGACAACAGTAACGTAGCACAGAACAATTTTGTGTGCTCTGCTCACGGCTTCTTTTGCGATATGTTATGATGAGCTAATGCAATAATAAAACTCTGTTGTACCTCTATAAAATCTACTTTTCTCGCAGGCCAAAAAACTTGGTTTCATTCATATTTCGTTTGTATCATCATCATCATCATATTCCTCAAACCCCCTTTCACTTTTATTCGCTTGGAACACATACATGTATAGTTACATGAACTCTTGCAATTTGAAGCAAAATTTTTTCGCACTATACTGCCGTAAAAAGGTAAAAAAAGAGGGATAAAAGGGATTGTGTGGCATGCCGTACGTTCGTACATTCCCAAGGATGAAGATGAAGCTCTGGCAGTTATCTCATTCTATTATTGTGTGTGTAGGTAGCTTCAAAAATGGAATCTAGGCCAAGCTCACTCTTGCTCCCTTTTGTGGATGAAATTGCATGCGAGCGAATAAGGAAGGAGGAAGAAAAACCAAAGGGAGCAAGAATGAATGAGGAAAAGGCAAGTTTGACAGAGTCAAATGTGTAACTACACTTTTATGATACTTTCACAATGACAAATGGAAGCTCTATTCATAAGTCCCATTAGTGATGCTGATGTGTAATGTTACTTTCACTACTCCATACTACTACCACGTGCATATAGTACATAATATGCCGTCCCTAACTACCATCATCCTCTACATATTACACATTTTTTGCTCTCTATAAATAAGTATCAGTTTTTTATTCAGCATGCCCTGTCTGTATATAACTCATCATAACGTATGATTTGAGACTATGCGTCTTGTTCTCGCAATGCTCCCTCCTCCTACCCAACTGCAAGTATGTTACACTACTCTGTCACTTCTTGCTCAAGTCGGAGTAACTTTTTTCCCTCCGTATAACTCATGGAGTGCCTGAGGAAAAAAGAGGAGGAAAATCCTACATTTCATGTATCAACTTTCACCCATGGAGGCTAAAATGTGAAAAATGTGGAGAAAAGAATCGCAGTACACAATATTGGAATAGTTTAAGTTATAATGTTGCAATATCCTTTTCACATTTACGTAAAAATTTATTCAAATATGATGACTATGAGCCCAAATATTCTTCAAGGGAGAAAAGATAGCGAATAAAGCAGAAAGTCGTGAGCAGCGAAAAAAATTGCAGTAAATATTGCATGCCATCATTGAGCATCAACTGTGTTTTATGTGTGGAGGTACATAATATTGCGATGCGAATGAGTGTAGTCTATATTTTTGTACTTATTTTTCAACCAACTTTGGAGATAATATCGTCCTTCAAGAATATATATGGTATATATACGTACTCCGTATCTACTATCTCAATCCCAATAAACTACAACTGGTCCTCGCTGAGCAAAAAAAAAATGCAAGAAAAACGGGTTGTTTAGAATTTCAAATCATTTTCGAGTTTGTAAAACGCAACTGCGGATTTTTTTTTCGTCTCGAGAAGTGTATGAGACTCATCTTATTCCGTTTTTATTTGCCTGTTTTTCCATATTTGCTGTCGGAGCAAGTGATATCTCGGAGGAGAAGGAAGGATTCAAAGTCAAGAAAAATGGTAAACTGGTCTCCAATCTCCAATAAAAGAAGCCAAAGACAATCCCATCTTCTGCCTATGCGAGAGCGCAATGTCATATCACCGCCATGTTGGCCATTCCATCAAACAATATTGTGAATTTCGATGTGGTCAAATTGAACTTGAGCGAATGTAAACTGGCATAATTTGGATTGCTTCTTTGGTACGTATGTGATTTGTCGATGCTGAGTATTGAGTAAACCTTCCATTTCAACCAACTATTTAAAGTCGGAAAAGAAGTTAAAAGCATCCATGTATTCAGCACGCCTCCATAACTGCTTTGTTGCGTGGAGTAAAAAAAGGCATGAAAAATATGTAGACTCATTGATGAAATTGAACATTTCCGCATACTACCATAGTGTGTGCCACTGCCTCTACCAAAAAAAGTCAGCATACTTGCGGATTCTCTTGTTAAAGTTATCATGATATCATCTTTGATACCTACTCTATAGGTTATAGCTTTGGAAAAGTACTAGTGCACCGATACCGACCATTACAAAAAATGTATCATCATCTCAAATGGATGGAGAAGGAACATATGATATGAAGCAATTTTCCAATCCAATATGGGTCAGCATTATTTCTATCCTCTATTTTTACTGGATGGCTAGATGGCTGTTGTCATAAATGTGGAAATCAAAATAAACGGCCCCATCTTCGAAAACCGGGCTACTAACCATGTAATGTAACTACACTGGCATACCATGCTATAATACGGATACGGTGGTTGTAGCTTGCTTGCTGCTGTAATGTTTGAGATACACTTGAAATTTGATTGTCTACTCGTGTAAACACACATGCCACAACCAAAGACATTCTGGCTGACGATGAGTGAGTGAGTCCGCAGTCAAGACCTTTATCTACAGGCATCTTATTTTCATATCTTGATATTGTGAAAGTCAATTGGAACATTTTTAAAACTTCTTTTCCATCTGTTTTCTAATATAAACATAGTTATGGCATACCAATAACTGCAGAGATGCGCCAGAACGGGCAGTCAATATAAAATATAGAGAAAAATGAAGAACCGAGTTGGTACAGCCATGTAATCCAGCCAATCACGTTGGAATGACGGAGGAAGACACAAAAACATGAGCGTAGGAAAACCAGAGTTCGCCAAACAAAATTGGAAATGTGAGATGGCCAAGAAAATGGTATTTGAGGACCATAAAAATTCACAAACAATAAAAAAGAATGTATAGGATTACGAAAAAATAAATACCTGCGAGACGGGGAGAAAGATTCGTGGGTTTTATGAGACTTTCACATTTCTGAGAACAGTTGGCTAGTTCAAAATTCATTACTGTATAGTGAATGAGCCGGCGGACATGCCAAAGTCAATGTTTGTTTGAGCAAATTGGAGTTAATCAAGCAGGAAAAGACAATATACAGTAAAGTCGACGAAAGTAGAAGAACAGAGAAAGACGCTCGCTTTCTCCAACATAATAATAATTGAAGGCACGACAGGAAGTTGACCTACTGCAACCTAACATGCATACTACCTTTCACCGGTATATATCTTGTTATATGGCGAATGTCTTTAAATACACACATTTGACTTCGTTAACGTTCTCATTGTACCGGTTTGGCAATTCCCTGTGGACAACAAAGTTGATGGACTTTTTCTCTCTGCTGCTGCCACAACTGCTATTAACCATGTATGGGAATGAAAATACATTTTATGCAACCAATGAAATATTATTTATGTCTTGCTTTGTAATTCCCCTTAATACATCATAATATTTATATAATACTACCACCCATTTCATTTACTTCTTGACTTGATGGTCCTTTTTCATAGCTTTTCCTTTCACTTTGGTACTCTTGCAGAAAATGAAGTTTCCAAAGAGAAAGGTGGGTCGTTCCAGGGCAATACTTGTAGGAAAATTCAGTAGCCCGTAATATTAGGTCCATTATTACTACCAGCACAATCTTACGATACCACTACCATCCATCCATATTCTTCAGAAGGTATTTCGTGTTCTAGTTGAATCATTACCAATGACGAAAATATAAGAAAAGTTTCGTTTTTTCTTATCTCTATATCAACTCTGTATTTTTTTTCTATATAGGAACACGTACTACAGCTGGATGATGTTACATGTGTGTCTGCTTAAGAACTCAGGGAAGCAAGTAAGCACAAGATGGTTTTCTCATGCATGCTTGCTTGGGCAACAAATATCTCCAATATGATTAAAGTGCATATCAATTCCATTCAAGTGAATGATGAACAGTTTTGTTGTGTGTCTTGAATGATGCGTGTGTATAGGGAGTAGTATAGACTACTGCATAAAACGAACCGTAATAAATAAGACAACAGCCGGAAGGAAAAAGAAGAATGAAAATGTCTATGTGAGAGTGAAGTATACACACATGGAAGAAAATGGAGATGGGAACAGGTTATTTTACACGGTAGAGTTGGAACAAGACACATAAAAACGGCTCAACATAATCAAATGAAGTTCGAACAAACACGAACTACACACTATAAAACCTCACTCCTGAAAACAAAGTAGGAGTGTATTGTGCAAGTTGCTTGAAAAAGTCAGAGGAAAAAAATTATGTTGTTGGTTTCGTAGATGTGGATAGAACAAACCATCTTTTTTGCTTGGAGCAACAAACAAATTCCAGTTTTCCAGTAGGATATAGATGGAGATATCCAATGCCAATATTGTACTCCTACCACCTCTAATAATATAGTTGTGTTGCTGCATCATCATGTACACTGTTTTGTTTGCGCACAAGGAAGACGAAAAAGAAAACAGAAAAAAGCAATGTCTGAAGATATGAAGGGGAACAGATCAATTTTTATTTTTACGGCCACATCAATTTCCTGACTGAGAGTAAAAGAGCAAAGTCACTCATTCGATAAAGATTGGTTCTTCGTTGTATCGTCGAATACACGGAAAGTAGGGAAAGTTGCTAGAATACTTGCAAAGACTATAGTTTAGCATATATGGGCACAACGGCACAAGTCCATCAGAGAAACTTACGTTCGGAACCCCATCAACAAATATGATTTACTTGTCGAAGGCAACCAGACTATATTGTTTGCACAAAGTCTAATTTTACTGTGTTGTTGAATGATGCTAATGGGATGTAAGATATTCATAGTAAAACTACTCAAGGAGAAAACTAAAAGGTAGGAGCGTATATCATACCTTGACATATGAACATAACTGGCTATATTTCGATAATGCACTTTTCTTTAGCCTTCAATATCCTAATATGTGCACCCATCCAGCTGTCTGGTATTTTCGGCGAATCATCATCATTCTAATACGGATCATAATCATATGATCATCAACAACCATGCAGGAATTGTTTATTGAGTTTGTCTGGTGGAAAAAACAAATTTCACGGATTACTCGATCACCATTCCATATCGTATTAGTTTTCATAGGGTCTATCATTTAATCCAGGTACAATATTGCCTTGCCAAGTAATGTACAAGAGCGCATTTTTTATATTTGTGATGATGCCATGTTCCTAGCCCCTAAATGTGGAATGAGACAGCTTACTCCAAATGACACAATATGATGGGAAAACTCGAACATAGAGGAGCAAATTATATCGTTTTATTAGAGAAAGAGAGAGCTGGAATTGGATAAATGCCTAACATATTTGAGGATCTGAGAATACAGACATGCAAATAGATAAAAATGTCAAATACACATCAATGGAAATGATGAAAGCGTCTCGTCTCCTTTTCCATTTCTTCGTCGGTGGTAGTAATGGAGCTCATAATCTGTCCGCTGATCGCTTCGGTGAGCTTATATAATAAGTAGATGGAATGGAATCCATTTTAGCGCTGTGTTCCTCCTTTCCTCTCTGAGTTTTAGATAGGTTTGCAATTACCTTGATGGGTTTGTAGCTATTAGGTTATTAAATGGGGTTTATTCACACAGAACCAACCGTACCGAAAGTCTCCCATACACATCCTCTCATGTAGACAGAGCAAAATGCTACTGCTGCCACTACTCCTTATAAAGGAAAATGAGAGATATAGACCCATCCAAGGGAAGGAATGAATAATGTCAGAAATGGAAGACTAGACTACACATCACTTTTTGCATAATGATATTACCTTTCATTTTACATAAATTCTCGTCCTACATAACATAACCCAGATTGAGACCTTGAGCTGAAAAATGTGTGCTAAGTATGGAAAGAAACCCCAGAACTGCTCTGCATAGGTATTATTTTACGGCTAGATTCTCAATGCAATTCGTTCTACCTTTTGCGTTTTGAATAACTGGAGAGAGATAAGTGAGATCTTTGGTGAAATGGGGAAGCCTATAAACCATTATATTTGATTACCACTACCAAACATGGTCGTGCATTTATTGTATGATTCCTTGGGTTTACCCAGCATTTTCCAGAAAGATAATAGGAAGTCGTAGAAGATAAAAAAGCGATTGGCTTCGCTTTGATGTACTTACTGACTTCCGGAATAGAACCATATCATGCTATGCTACGCCACAAGAATCAACTGTAGATATCAAATTTGGGGTTTTATTGCAGTACCTACGTATGCATATTCCAACGTCATGTCCGATGGGTTTTGTGAGCTCCCATAAAACTTTTTCATATTTTTAAACTGAACTTTATCCTTGTTTGACTTCAGTGTTCCATCGATTTACAATATGTATATTACATGATTCCGTGCTCTAATCTCCATTAACATGCCATACAATCAAGTTACTTGCGTTTGCGAATTTTAGATTTGCAATATAAGAGACTCTGGCGCTATTTTGCATTCTAATCAAATTCAACTCCGTCGTTGTGTTTTTCTTTGAACTTTATAATAAATTCATAACGGTATACTAATTCATATACTCATATATAATGTTAGTTGCTTTCATCTTGTAACATTGTTTTGCTTTGAGCTAATTTTCGTGAAAGTGAAGAGTTTTACTAGAAAATGTATCTATAGTCTATAGTATGCAATACAATACGGTCTTAAAGGCCTGAAACTGTTGTCGAAAGAAAATCCTACCAAAGAATGCGTTATTGACATTTCCGTAAATAATGCAGATGCTTTCAGGGATTATTTTAATTTCTAATGTAATTTGTGCAAGTATTGTGTCATCAAACATCATCCAGTATTCATAAAGCAAGTAGTTTAACGAATGTAGACCAAATTATAAATTACTTATGACAAAGAAATAACTGTAAAGTAAATGTGTACAAATATGAAGTAAAAGCAGTTGAGTATTTCCCCTCATCCACTCCAGTTACATCAACATTTTATGCATGTAATAGAATCTCTATATAATATTAGTTTACTCAAGCGAACATAAATAGGGCATAAAAGCTCACGTAGACGAGCATCAAAGGGTGTAAAAAAGTAGTATGTCTTATGTTCTTTCTTTATGTCTCTGGTAATAAAAGGAACAGATTTTTGCATTGACGTTTAGACAACGACAACACTGCAAGTTAGGAATAATATAATATGCAAATGAAAGCAGTGTGCTCAGTGCCCCTACATTTATATATGCGACGCAACATTCTATTCTATTCTCTATTTAGTTTAGGCTATTTGCACAAACTGAATTCTTTCTTGTTATACGCTCTCTTCTATTTCAGTTTAAATTTGAGTAGGATGAAAGACAAATCGGAAAGGAGAAAAACTATCTGATTTCCGTATTCCTACAAATGACACTTTTGCAACAAAAGCATTAAAAAGGAAATTGTACGCAGAGTTTATATACGGAGGCTTATTACAAAACAGATATTAAGGATGCAAAAAACCCGACAACTAAACTGAACCGGGTTGGTAACCCAGTTTATACATAAAAAATTGCACACTCCGTTTCGTAGTTTTTATTGAAATCATCAACAACATGGGAAAAACACACACGCGTAAAAACAAAAATACGCAGACGTGCTGCGACGAAGAGACGGCTGGCAAAATGAATACGAGAAAAATCAAGACAGAAGATATGATGTGCTTCGTTTCTGGTATTGTTCTTCTCTCCACGCACACTACTTCCTTTCCGAATAATATTATGTATTTCTTGCTTGCAGAGTTTTTTGGAAGAAACGAAAGGAAAATGTATAAAATTCTATTCTTTTTTTACTCAATTCTTCCAAGAATACTGCATATACTGTATCTGAAAGCTCTATTTCATACAAAAAGGAAATGTGGATAGTTGCCAACTAAATCGGAGAAATTGTAAATTCCGTGCTTCTCTTTTCATTGCGCATCCTTTTATAACATGATGATTCGTAAAAATAGTCATCCCATTTACTTATCCTATTTACAGCTTCCTCTTGTTCTAGTCATTACAAAGTTCTGGGATGTTTTATATAGGTCATGAGTGAATAGAGATGTAACATTTACATTACTTTATTTCCAAGCTTTATTTGCTGGTGGTGAGTGCTTTTCCACTGTGCGCTTTTATATTGTGGGGTCATGTCATGCATATAAGGAAAATGGTTCACTTTGTTTCTTGTGGAGTGTCGATTGTAAATTTTTTCATCTTCGTGCAAGTCTCGGCGCGGGCACTTAAAATTCTAGCCATTCAGCAGTATCAACGGAAATTATCACGACGTTTTGTCACATTGAGCGGAGCTCAAGCCACATTTTAGTCGCTTTGCTCTACGACCCACGCACGTTAGACATGATTATGATAATAATAAATTTGGCTAATTAAAAGAACCTAACTGAATGCATTGGGATGAGTTGAAATGCCGATATATAAGTTTCAAAGCCTGTGATTAGTGTTCAACCTATTTACTTTTATTTAAAAGCAATTTTAAATATTTTTACCGTTGTAATATGACATTGTCGCAGACTTTTTACATTGCTGTGTTCACTCTTTTATCTCTAGTTTGTCGCTTTGTTCCCTCCTTCTACACACACATTCATTGTGACATAAAATCTGCCCCTGGTTCCTTTTTAACTTACTACCTTTTTCATTCGACTGTGTGATATTGGTATTATGAAACCCTTCTTTGGGCTTAGCCAGGTTTTCCGTTTGATTTAACTTGTTTTGGCATGGTTCGCTCATGAATAGCTTGTTATTTTTTTGTAACAATCCTTCCCCTTCTTGTCAAGCTACACATAATATGGTGCTGCCACCAAATAAAGAAAAAAGTCTTTGCAATGACTCTTCTTTCTCCTCAGTAAGACATCAGCTTTCACTTTTCCTCATGAATGGTTTCCTCTCTCCCATTCCCTCTTTTCCTTTTCATTTTCATCTGCCCGTGTATTATCCCTTTAGCAGAGTGGAAGGACAAGGATATCGCATTTTGTATTCTCAACTGGAGCAGTCAACTCTACTATATTCCATTATGTAATACATAATATATAAAGAATCGTGCGTCTTACTCTAATATTTTATATCTTTTGGTCTGAGTGAGTCCTTTCTTGGCTGCATGCAGCGTGCACTTGTGCCTGTGTTCTACTCTTTGTGCCTTGTGCATTCATAGCATGGTTTCCTACGTATGCTTTCATAAGTTGCATTGACTGCAACTATTTTCCGTGGTACTTTTTACCTTTGAGAGTTTTTTTTTGTAAAGGAAAGAAAATTGTAGATCCCGTGAGAGACTTTTTTGCTGCATCAGCAACATTTTTTCTTTTAAAATAAGAAAAAATCACAACTTTTCCCCTTCGCTCTGTCCAGAATATGTCGAAATTTGTGGAGAGCAAATGTTTTTTCTGACTTTTACATTTGTACTTACTATCGGTTCATGTGCAAACAGAATGCTAAGATTCTCTTGATACCTGACCAGTTTTGCTGATAAATGCGTGTATTTCCCAAAGAGAAAGAACTGCTACTCTTGATAGCAATCCATCGCCACAATAAGTGCATTGGAGTGTGGACTGCATTTCAAAGTGAACTATGAAATAAAAATATCGGGAATGAATGAACCGTATAATAATGCAGCGGAGTGCTAAAACTGTATCAGTTATTGGAAATGGAAGTCCTTGGCTTATGTATTTTTCTCTATTGCATTAAACCTACAAACATTTATGGTCTCACGTAGAAGTGCAATAATCTCGACTTTTTACTTTCATTTTCTCCTTGAAACTTTTTTCTTGAAAAGTTTTTGGCCACTTTGCTTCGACTTGACCGCTCTTCTCATCAAGTGTATTGACTGATTGCTTGCCTATTAACAATTTATAAAGGATCTCTCATTGTGTGCATTTCCCTGCGGATTGTATATGAAAGTAGTATGAAAGGTGACAGCTATCAAACTTTTCAAGCGCTCTTTCCGTCCAACGAAACATGACATTCGGCTCATTGTGCGTTCCAATGGACACACTCATGCAATAAAATATTGTATTGCTTTTCGTCAATTTCAAACTCCAATGCCTGCTGTCGGTTCATTGAAGTGTGCTGTCAACATTTTGAAAACATTTTTGCGGTTAAAAAAATTACCGAAAAGCTTAACTTGAAATTTTAGCTTTCACCTTTATAATAAATTGCCATTAAAATATACATGAAAATTATCTTTTAGTGATGTCAACACGAGCGTAAACAGTCGCTCACAGTTCTCCACTCCGCAGAAAATTGACACTCATATTACATTATGCAAAATGCTGTCAAAAATAACTGAAAAAGGATCGCCGTGTATAAACACACGGCATGTATAAATTTTTTCAAATGTCTGTCATAAGCACGTCCGTTTTTTCAAATCCTTTTAATCGGTAAAGCACAATCCAAGAATTGCGCGGTTATATGGCCAGAGGGTAACAACCTGTCATTGTCATATTTATCTCTTTTACAACTATCCGCAGGTGCGTTTGCTGCTACCCTTTAAGGCCAACGCTTTGGTTGCAAAATATATAAGAACTCAAAATTAATTTAGAGCACATACGAGCAAATCCCATGGTTTATTACAATGGTATGAGTGCATCACTTTTTCATCATCATATATCTCGTGCACGCAGAGAAAAGAGGAGAGAAAGGGCACAAAAAGAGCTATTCTCAACAAGTCTTCTTTCTTGTTCCCAGTTGTCTGTGTACTCATGTGCAGATGCCTTATGCCTATTGTCGCTCTTGTGAACAATTGGATCTTAGGGCATAAAAACATCCAAAGAATAAATGTTTGTCATGGTTGGACAATGGCATGATTCCTTTTGTATTTTTGATAACCCCCGCTGTTGTTCTACAATGTTGTCTGCGCTCATACTAGCATTACGTTATTATATCCAACTACCGAACCTCTGTCGCTTTCCTTCCCTTCATTTCTCTTGTTTGCTCTTGAAGGTATTTTTGCAGATACTTTTTTCCGCAATGCCATAATAATAATGAGGGGTATATAGTGTGGAAAATGGAATGAGCAAGGAGAGAAAGCTCCGTTAACACGCGTTTCATCATAACACACTAGTGTCATGAAAATGGATAAAATGAATCGTTTGAGAGAGGAGAAGAAAAAAAAACCGAATTTGCTCAATATTTTCTTCACAAGCTTTAAACTCATCTTACAAATAATAGGAGGTTGAGAGTATAGACGGAAGGATATTCTGAAAGATACTTTACTTTTTAGACACATGAGCATTTTTTCTTCTTTTCAGATGAAGCTCTTTCTGAGCTTTGAAAAAAGGAACGAGAAGCGAAGGAGAGAGAGAGAGAAAAATAATATTTTGGTACGGTCCATCGATTTTAATGGTCCATAAATTTTACACTTCACCCTTTTAAATTAAGATTTTAAGTTTGGCGAAAAAAGAAAAGCATGGCAGCTCGAAATTGGCTTGCCTTGCTTTCATTTCCACCCACTATATCACTTTATTGTACACACGACGCTGCAAATAAAGATTGCTATAGCTTGTCATACAAAACGGAAGGTACAGGAATACAGGTAGGTACATACTTTTCCTTTTATGGTGTAAACCGACACGAAAAAGTGGTTGGTAAAGGTAAAGATAATATCTGTGTACGGAAAGGATACAGGAAAAACTTGAAATATAAAAATGTAAAGCCTTCAAGTTATTGACCAGGCTTTACCTTTTCTTTCTCATCTTTAGGGAATTCATATACTTTACCCATGCCCTTTACATTGGGCACTGGGTGGACATAAAAAAGTGGGAAACTTTTCATGCTGTTTTTTGCATCATGAATAACATTAATACTACTCGTGTTATGTAGGTAATGGGAGGACACGATGTTATAGATATTTTTAGCAGTGGGGAGCTTATATTCGGCTTCAGAAAAATTAAATCTGAGAAGGGATTTTCATGTATTTCTTGTTCTCATCCTGCCCTAAACCATCTACCTCTGCCTATCTGTCCTTTAATGTTTCCTCCGCCTTTGGATTTTTTTGCAAGGGTTCCAAAGGGCCCATTTATCGATTACTGATAAATCAAAAGGAGGAAAATATTTGTCCCAAAAGATTCATTATTTTCCCATGAAAAACTCTTGAAAACTACGGTAATACGCTCATATCGCGCTCTCAGTGTTGTAAAAGTATGTAGGAAATGAGCAAACTGCTTTTCTCTTTCTTACTCGTGTCGCCCTTATTGCGCCTCACACATCCACACACAATGATATGATGGTGTAGTGAAAGCGGAAATACCGATTTAACGTGTGCGATCAGCAATGGATGTAATGGTTTTGAATGAGTTTTCACCATTCTTCTTCCCCACTTCTTACTGCTGAATTACACTAAAGAAGAGAGAGGAAAAATTGCCTGAAAAGTTGTGCAAAAAACGAACATTACTTTATGTAATATCAGATATACATATATAACATCATCGTCCCCTTTACTGGGCTTCTTTTCAAGATATTTAGTAAATGTGCTTACATAATGTAAGTGAAGAACGAGGAAGGAGGAGGCGACTGGGATATTATTATACTTTCATGATAGCCTCTCTGCTTCACTACCCTGAAGGAACGAGGATGGTGGACTCGTACGTAGTCCTATGGTTCATAGTGAAGTGGTACAAGTCGCAATAACCCAAGAAAATAATATTATTGTCTTCTTCTGGCGCTGTTGCTGGAGAAAGTTTTTTGTACTGAATAGCAGCCGGAGTAGCTTGCTGGGAGCAATATAGGAGAAATAACAAGACAAAGTCGGTCTCCTAACTGGTGAAAAGAAGCAAAAAGTACGAAAAAAAAGTTTCGCTCTTCCGCCATCCCATTCATATCAAAGTGAGGACTGCCGACAGATCAAAATCATTCAGAGCTGACCCATTACGCGACATTAAGGCAGCTGTAATGGCTATTGCATTGCATAATAGCAATAGTCGCATTCTTATATATAAAATGCCGAGCAGCGACTACGACACAACCAGACAAAGTTTTTTCTTCATCAACGTGATGCTGCTGTATATGGTAAGCTTCACACATCCACACAATACAGCCCAGTAGTCATCATATTACAGGCCATCTAGCACCACCAGCGGAGAGTCTGAATTGCTTCTTGTACAACTTGGGATTGGTCATAACTCCTCATTTTGAGCTGCCAGGACAGTGGGAAAGGGACAGAGAACTGTTGGAAAAGTTGTGATATAACTTTGTTTTACTTGTTACTGGTCCAACTACCAGCAACTCCTACATGTACATTCACAAGGCTATGACAAAACGGGGAAGAAATAGAGGGAGAAAGAGAATAGATGAAAGGATGAGATAGTGAATTTCTTTAGTAGTATGTATGTATTATTATGTCTCCTTTCTTCACGTTGGTTAGCAAGTGGAGAAAAATGAGATCCACAACACATTCACCTTATTCGAAGGAATGTGAACAATATCTTTTGAGCATGAGGATGAGGACACCATACAAGATATGAAGGGAGGAGACACGTAATTTTATGGAAGAGAAATAATATCCTGCAAAACTCCACACAAAATCCTTCCCATTTTTATTTCCGAGCAAATGTCTATGTACATTCTATGATGCGGGCAGGGATACCGCCTTCCCGTTAGCTAGATTATATATATAATATATGTGCATTTAGAGAAAATAGAAGGACTAAATAATAAGTTTTAGCGCGGATAACAGACGTTCTGCTTAACACAATTTTAAGAGTTTGACAATGTCTGGCTTCTAATAATATTTTCTATTAAGCTGTAAGTATTACTTGTACGTTTGAAATATCTCTACAGATGTTAATAAGCGACATAATTGAATAACATAACACATAAAACTCGCTGCGTCGATATATAGTGATGATGAGATGGGATTTGAAACGTTCGTTTTAAGACGGAGATATTCATTTTCGATTACAATACAATAAAGAAATATCCATAGTACAAAATTGAATTATACACAACATCTTATCCCACTGCATTTCTTGAGACTTTAAGTTAAACATATCGGAAGTGCGTGCTAGCTTGGTTCTGTTTTGTCTGCGTCTGAAGGAGGCACTCAGTTTCAGTATTTACAGTGTGCAAGAAATGTCAAACACTTTTCATCTCAAGATTGAACTAGGACAGAAGATTCACAAACGTCAGAAAGTTGTACACGATGCGCGATGACAGAAGGAGAAAGCAATCAAGTGTAAGCTTTCTTTGAGGCTAGTTGATACTGTGACTTTGTTGAAAAGACGAAAATGCAATTTATAAGTCTCTTCATTCAAAAAGGGAAAGACTTCTCCTTGGAGTTGTGATAAGTAAGTATATGTACATTAAGATGGATGGAGAGATAGATTCTACTGCTGTTGAACATTTCACCAGCCAACTTGCTCAATTCGATCCATCTACTTTCATTTCATCTGTAGTTCACCTTTACCCATCAACATAACATTACATTGATACATCAACTTGAACTTGTTTTGTGTGTGAGAGAGTTCTCTTTTATGCGTGAACGCACTTTCATTCCTTTCTTTACAAAGGGTGTGGGAAAGAGAACTGGACTCCATATCTCCACGCAATATTCCCTTTTCTCTTTGTTCTCATTCGAGGTCAGTGTCTGCTGTGAGTCTGTTCGTTCTGATGCGGTTCTGCTTGAAGGTATTTTAGGAACAACACGCATAGTATGATAAAGCAATGTGTACATAACAATACACACGAGTTTCTAGTTATGTAACTATATATAGAGACTTCGGAGATGTTACAAACGAAGTAAATGAAAGAAATTTCACCGTTCTTATTCACTGACTCAGTCCCTTAACACACTGGAAAGTTCACACATGCCCTACCATGCCCACACTCACAAGACACACAAAGTAACTAAAGAACTTGCTACCTAATGATTTGATATATTTTATTCTTTATAGTATAAAATCATTAAGAATTTCGACTGTGGCATATACTGTTATTTATAGTCGACTGACCACAAATAAGTTAGAAATGAGAAACTGCATACGAAACTGTCCAGTTATTCGTTTGGGGTGCTACCTGAGTAAGAAATCTAACTAGCGACTTATTGAAACCGCACTAATAAATTTTTGAGCTTCAAAGTGCATTCGGAATAAGGTATCATGTAGAAACTTTTATTTCATTCATACACACAAAAAGTGTTGATATTGTTGCGTACTCCATAACAAAACTAAAAATTCAGTTGACCTGCTTATCATTCCATTAACCGTTATTTTAACAGCAATAGATTACAGATAGGCAAGTACAATATATGTACTCTTGCATCGGTTAGATTGGATGGAGCCTCGAGCATGACATCATTCCTCATAATATTGAGTTTATTTACGAATGTCTATAATTATTGTGATGTATAAATACATTATAATTACGCAATTGCGGAGGCGGAACCTTGTCGTTATGTAAGTATTTGATCATCACTAGCTATTAATTTAGCCTTCGATTATGGTTCAATGAATAGCACGGGGAACCAGATACGTGAGATGGACCATAAATGAATTGAATAGATGTGTGTACTAGTTAGTGAACACGAGGCATCCATTAATTAGGAAGATGGTGGGATCACAGACCCAGTAATTCGGAGAACGACAAGAAACCAACGAAAGAAAGGAAATTATATGAGGAAATTGTTAACTTTTTCCAAAGAACTTTTCATACTCTCTTCTAATTGCTTGGCGCTAGAGATACTCTTCAATCATATAAATGCTCATTGTCTATACCAATTACCAACCTTTCGCTACACACACCTAATATGGAGGAAAGTTAGGCCATCACCGTTACCCCCTCTAACCCGTCATTAGAGAGCGGGGCAGGGCATGACAATGATACCTTCTTTAGCGTCCACCATCATCTCTTAAGTGTATTTCACAGATGGATGAGCAGATGTCTTAGAGCGCTTTGAGAGCAGGAAACTTGGCTGATATTTTACTTACTTTTATCTTTCATCTGCTTAACTTAAATGTAACTCTGACATTGTGATCACGAATTATTTTTCGCGGAATTATACCAACTCTCATATCTACAGGAAAATCCTCACTTTCTCTTCTTAAGAACTAAATACCATGCCAGGAAAGGAAAAGAGAAGATTAGCAAAACTTGCTATTAATTTTGCGTCTCGGAAAATTGTATGGATTTATACAGAGCGCTAGCTGGGGAGACGACTAGTTAAAATCAACACACACTTTTTCTTGTGAGTTATATTCTTAGTAGCTAAAAGAATTGTGGGGAATCTTGCTCCGAATTCGGAAAGTTTAATGGGAAACGAGAGAGTATATTAGTAAGGATAAAACATGTGGCTATTCTTTTACTTGCTAGAAAGGTCCAGCTAAATTGACCAAGGCATCAATGTAAACAAATGAAAGACTGTATAACACGTTCTACTTGCCATAGTCTTTTTACTTTCATTTTCTTCAAGCTTTGGATTTGCTTCAGTTTCAGAAAGTCTCTTTTCACTACTTTCTTCTTCTGTGTGTGTTCTACTTGGCGACTTTATCTAAGCTGAAGTTTATATTATTTCCCGAGAAAATAGGAAACATCCTAAGCAGCGAGGAAAAGAGACGGAACATCCCACGCTGTACTTTATTTTCCAAGTATAATAGCCGCCTGGGTTGGTTGCAGTATGCAGGAAGCAAATTACACATATCCGCAAGGTTTTCCAAAGCCACATACACACAAGAGTCTTAGTTGCATGGATGGAGAGCACATAATATTTGATATGAACCTCTAGAGACTTATTATTATTGCCAACCGTGAAAGATTATTAACGAAGTAGGAAGTAGGTATACACACACGTTTTCAAGCCGCAGGATGAAAAACCTGACTTGGCCAGAGAGAACCCCTTTCGTTTCACCTTGGTACTACAAACGTCTGTACCTATACGCTCGTAGAATATATTCAACGAGTTGTGTAAATCCTCTTAGTCGTCAAATTACAGACTAACAGGAAAACAGCACAAATTTACTTCTGTGGAAAAATGCTTCCTGAATGCACACACGGAATATTTACTAAGGCTTTCTCTCCAGCCTCCGAGTTGTGTTTGTGCATCATGTACTTTTTCACTAATGGCTTCTGCGCTCCATACTGAGAGAAAGCAGTTTCCCTTTATACTTATTAACTTTCTAAATTTTGCATCCCACCTCTCTGCCTCCGGTTTACGCACTGCTAACTAGAAACATTTATCCGTTATTACATCTCTAACTTTTGACTCGCCTTTTGCACAAGGCTATAATAAGTGTGGTTTACGGATCCTTTTGTAGATTCCAAAATACTCAAGGCATCCTTTTTCTTGCATTTCGCTGTAGTTTACTTCACGATATTTCTCATATATACGTACATACAACCCTACCAAAGTAAAGGTGTAGAACAAATGCATTCAGGTTCAATAACAAGCTGAAATTAATAACAGCGATTCAGAAGTTTTTTTGGTGCACATTTTTCATCTGAACAAAATAAAAACTTTTTTTTAATTCACTGAGTCTGTTAAAGTGACGGGAGGAAAGTTGTTTCAGGTAATTTTCATTACAAAACTAGACTATTGTATTTGTAAACTTTATAATTGGATGCAATGGTGCATTCATATTGTTATTCTAGAAAGGGAAATGTTTTAATACTCTCACAGATTTCGCCTTCACATAGCATGCACCATTGCGTGTTCCCAGAATGGTTAAAAGTGGATTTCCAGACTTACCTGTAAAAGAGAAAAAAATACAGAATTATAACATTTTAAGAATTTAGTTATGTTGCATGTAAATCATCAAGTAAAAGCTATAAGCATTTTTATGTCAGCTTGCATGAGCAGACATAATAAATAGCAGAATAAAGAAAGCCATTATGATGATCCATAATGTCACGCCACCAAGGGAGATTTTTAGTTAAAAGCACATCTGCATATCTACTTTGCTTTCATGTGGAAAGCATTTTTGCATTGGAGATTTACATCTTTCTTGACTTCAACTGTGAGAAAGATGCACCATAAAAATCCGCCGGTTTGGCAGTGAGCTGCATAAAAATGTATAACAAAGTGATCTGTCAGCATTTGAAAAGAAGCAAAATTCTCAAACTGCATATAATGGATGCTGGAATCGGAGTACAATGTGAACGCAATGGTTTATGAATGAATGAAGCTGACATTGACATTTACATGACAGGAAAAATGGATTCGTTAAAATGATTCTGACAGAATCGAGAGAATCAAGCAAACCAGCGTTCAAAAGGCCAACTCAACAGAGCAGAGTTTTACCCGGTCTATAAACAATTCATGCTTAGCCTCCCCAGCATATTATACAACAGTAACATGAGCACTCAGTGGAACTTGATCCTTATGAATGATACATTAAATACCACCCTTGAATTCCATCTCATCTTCTTCGAGTACTCTTGTATGTTTTATATCCCTCATCATCACATAAAGCCAGACAGATAGTTGCATCCAATGCACATTCAAAATGCATATTACCTCATCTCTTCTCATCACCATCTTCATGAACGTGGAAACTTTCGGTGTATAGTTTCTTCTATAACTCTCTCCCCTCTCCCGTTTCCTTTCTTCTCATTTTCCCAGCACTGAAAAATTACTTTTGTGAGAAGGATATCTGGTGCTAAAATTCGAGTAGCTGACTCACAAGAAGATCTGAGTGAGAGCTAACGAACGGGAAATAAATGCAAGCTGTTTTAATTGACTATGAAACTGCAGTACAAACCTCCTCCATCTTGAGCATAAAAACGTTGTTTAGGCAGGATATTTGATCTTGTTTGGTGAAAGGAAGTTAAATCAAGCGTACTTACTTACACTGTAAGCTCACGTTGTTCCTCATTCCTTTTCAATTATAAATGTACTACTTTATTACTAGGATGCACGGTATATTATGTAACAAAACACATAATTCCCTTGTATCATCTTCCCACGAACCCTTACCTAAAGTTTGAGGCGAAACAAGAGTGTTTGCAAAATTCATTCATTTAATTAAAGGGTGAATATACATTTCACTAATTAAAAAAGTCGCACTGAAAATCTGTTCCATAATCTAAGTTTATTGAATCAAATGTGGTGGAAAATTACCCAAGCGGGTGGCTGCTAATGATGGACTAATTGCTTAGGTATTGTGTAAACACAAAACACAGTCTGAAGATCCATGGGTTAGTCTTACATCAACTAATTTGATCAATAGAGACTTATTAGTGGTATTGGCTTATATACATACTTAAGCACAATTAAATTATATTTGACAAAGAGTGCCAAAAATCTAAACAGTTTCAAACACACTTATTTGGCTTCTTGCAAAACCTTCTTTTAAATGTATGAAAGTATGTATAAGTAAATGTATGAAATAAAAGTATTATCAGTATTTGACTGACGATATAGGCTATTATTTCACCCACGGCTATTCGAGAAAAGTAAGACATTTTTTCTGAAAACAGGAACAATTGTTCTTGCCATTAATGTTCTAAAAATACTTCCCCTCCATTTTCATTCAATAGACGGAGGTAGGTTAAGGGCGAACATTCCTAATCAAAACAACTCTGCCATTAAACGTCAATATTTACGCTAATCTGTCAAAGCACTGTTCTTCCAGGGATACGAACTAAAGCAAAATAATCCTTATATAAGTCGTTATAAATTGAAAAACAACCAACTACTCTAAATATCTTATATAAAGTATAATATTTTCTCATTAACAGGTGCACGTGAACACACTTGTGCTTGCCAAACTAATGAAGTTGTTTAGATCAATACATCATTAAGTTTTAATGATCTGCCCGTGTGAATGAATGCTAAGATCCACTTTCCTGCAAAAACAATGTCAACTTTAAATTTTGTAATCGCTGTTTCTCAGTACAGTTAAAAGCACTATTGATCCAGTTATGACATTACATGTTATAAATGGATGCAACCTAAACTGATCATTAGTGTATTTTTGTGCAGGGAAAGATTAAAGATAACATTTCTGCTTCGGAAAAAGCCCAAATGCACATACCAGTGGAATAGTTTTGCAAAAATTAGAGAGCAGGAAACAAGCTCAACTCGACAAAATGTGTGCAGCATATTACCATCGAATATACATAATGTTCCAGTCTCGCCACTCACTATCCATTCACCATTTATACTTTAATTAAGTGCAAGTGAGAACAAATGAAATAGGTTGGAAATGTCTGCCATAAATGATGAATAAGGTTCTTCGGCCCATTATGCAAGGACATCGTCAACTGCCAAGCCCCAGTTTGCACATTTCCACTTCCTCTATATAACTGCTGATGAAGAGCTAATCAAGATCTCTTTATTTAGCTATTATCATCTATGAAATTTTAACAGCCTTCATGAGAGCCAGTTTATTACTTAAAACACGACTTTCTTGTCAAGATTTTCTGGAACAAGTACAAATTTTAAGATGGCCAACTTTCCCCTAGGATAAAAAACTCGGCACAAAGAGAAATACAACATTGTACCATTTACTTTGACATTCCGCACAGCCTAAAACTCTCGCGGAGAATTGTTTTATTGTTGTGAATTGCTCTTGGTATCAGTCCAAGAGTTATCTGACAGCATCAGCAGTTAAATGAAAACTCTCATACATTTATTCATGTAGAGTCGGATCGTAACAAGGGATGGTTGAAGTTGAACGTACTTCTTGGGCTTCTCCAGTTTTGAAGCATTTATTAATGTATGTACTTTCACTGCGGGCGAGACCAAAGACCTCATATCTTTTGTTGGGTAAATGGAACGGCACGAATTTCCATTTTGGTTGATATTGTGAAACTCAAATCACAGTTGCTCTACGTTTGCAATTATTAAATACAAAACTCTTGAAACCTAACCAAGTTCTAGATGATTATTGCATTGCAGAGTACGTCTTGCTGTGCATATGATTCACGAAATACACTTGAATAAATGAAAGTCTTCAATGTTCTTTGAAACAAATCGATTTCCTCCGCAGGAGTCTCTAGAGCTCAGTGTCGATGACAAAGGATGTATAATTAAACTTACTTGGCGTTGACTGCCGTTTCAATGTTTCGGCTTGGAGTAATCAAAGTGTGGAGAAACAGTCAAATCTAGTATTTAAACAGTGGAAAATTTCAGGCAATTATTCACGGCAATCATTTTGTAGAATTCCTCATTTGATAGCTTGAAAACAAAACTGAATTACATGTCGGTTCAAATATTTTCCTCCATTGCTCTCCCACTCTGTCGAGAAATCGTTCTCTAATCTAAAATGAGTGACTGACAAGCGTGTCTTTGGTGGGGAGTTCTAGTCGGGAATTTGTCAGAATGAGAGCAAGCGGTGTTGTATGTATGTTTGTTGACAACGGTTGAAGATAAGAAATAATCCCGTTTCGACGATTTAGTGAGGAAGCGATTAGATTGAAATCGTATTCGTAATGATCTCATGGAACACAATGCAGCGTCCTCTTTAAAGTAAATTAGCATGAAAACAAATAGGGTGGAAACCACCGAATTGTATCATAATATCATGTAGCAGTTAACACAGATTAGCTGAAAACCGAATCACATAACATTTACAACAATATGTAGATCAGTAGTGCAGTCAGGTAGACAAGCAATAATGACTTTAGGTAGTTGAATAGCTTCATTTTGAAACTCTTTCAAATGGAAAATCAATAGCTATTCAGGGGCATCTACAGAATTATGTAATCAAATGCAGTGAGCTGAAAACTATCACTGTCTGCTCCACTTTTACTTTTCAACTTCAGAATTTCACACAAAGATCTCTCACAAAAGCGGGCAGACTAGAGTTCCGGACCTTTTAAAATTCAGTTAAATGAATTACCATATTGCATAATATGTACCATGGAACTCTTTCATTCTTCCAAGTGACTGCCATGCTTCATATGTTGTTAAAATATCCCATGAGAGCAAGCGACACGAAGAGGATTAATTAATTCCATTTAGCAAGTCATATTTTAGTCTTGATGGTGTTATCCCCCAAGGCTTGAGCAATGAGCAAGCAAGCAAACCACCACAGTGCGTAGTTTACCAACTAGAAAGCCACATCCGACCATCAAACCAAGCCACATTTAAAATCACTGAAAACTGGATTTCTTTGAACGCATGACTTTGGCATTAATATATCCCAAGAATGAAACGATTCCCCGCAAACTCTACAACATTTGACATATGAAAATATTTTAGGTATTCCGTTACTTCAGTCGTTATTCGTGTCAGACTTTCAGACTTGATAGTTTCGTCATGCGCTGTGCCTTTGTGCCACAGGGGTTTCCTGTAAATGTCAAAGTTCTCTGCTTCGCATCAGTCAGTCAGTAGGAATCCATATTTCGGGGAATCTTCCTAAACAAAAACCCTGTTACGTACCGTACAAAATACGTACTCACTTTGTACACTTCTAAGCAGACTGCATTTCTCAGAAATAGGTCGAAAAGGAGAGCAAAGGAAACCGAGCGGGGGAACCAGATTACATTCATGGGAAATGGAAGTTATGCAGACTATTATGATTATTTGGATGTGGTTTACCGTTTACCATGTGAAATTAAATACCGTCGGTACTAGAACATCTTCATCTGTGTCAAGGGTAAACATTATGGCAAAGTAACCGCTCTCCTATCTCCCGTTTTCACCACTTCCCACCGATTTCTCAGGACTTGACTCTTTAATGTGGAATATTATTTAGCCCATTTTCCCCCCCATCTTAAAACAGACAACTGAAACTCCCAAACGATAGACACATCGGAAATTCATCGGCATTTAGTTCCATTAGTTTAATTGTCGGTTAATCGTCAATAATTTGTGATCTTCTATTTCGTATACATAATATCAAAGATATTGAACGAAACTGAAAGAATTTTTCTATATTATTCTATTCAGTAAAGTAAAGTATTCAGAGAAAGTTTTTTTTTGCACAAGACAATGCGCTACCACATACATGTGAGAATGAGAATATTACATGATGCCAAGACAGTTGAGTTTGCATTTTACGTGCTTCGTATGCTGCTTCTGGTTCTTTTTATTTTTCATCTGCCATCATGAATATTTCAAACCGGAGGAGATAGGACAATGTACCCTCCCAGGGACAACCCCACCTCGAGGGAAACCCATGATCATTGCTGTCTTCCTGCTCTCTTTTTCGATTCACTTTTCAAAAATTTGCATACTGTTAAGAATCAGAGAAAAGGTAAGTACTCTTGCGGAATCAGAAACGTGTGTATCCACCAGACGCATGTTGAAGTAGTACAATACATATTTATGCAGAGATATCGACGTTTTCCCTCCTTTCCCCATCACATTGCTTCAGCTTGACGTAGTAAGGTTGACTTTGCTTTTGTTCCTCAAAAGTAGACACAAATTTGCAAAAACAAACTATTGAAATATGCAAACTTATACGCACCCTACATTTTCGTTTCATTCCATCACGATTTCATCTCACTCCCGAGAAATTCAAAGAAAAGAGAAAAGGAGTAACCAAACTTTCATCTTGTGAAAGCTGTGTCATACGCATGCATACTTTCTCTAGCTCTCTCTTTCTGTTCCATATTTTTATTACATTCTTTGGAATGTACATATACACGTGTGGATGATGCAATAGCATTCCCTTATTTGACTACGACTACAATGTATATATGCATACGAAGCCACGCATACAATATTTACATTTGGTTGAGAAAGTACAAAAAAAGCAGACGAAAATGGAAATGATCCACTTTCTAGTGTTTACCTATGCTACGACAAGAAAATGATACGTTCGTTCATCGAGAGGGAATGAGTATTGCTTTTACAAAATTTTCGTAGTGACTCAAGAACAGGTTTGTGACAAGAGCTACATAAACGTACGTATGTCTCTTTCCCTCTCACTTGAAGAAAAAAGGAAGTCATGTATGTACATCTTCCCACAAAAGTGCACATACTTCTGGAAAACATGGTACATAAAGTAAAAAGTACTTCTAGGAAAAGTTCAAGTGTGTGTAACGGAGAAGAAATGAAATAGTTTGTGGAGGAAAGGAGAAAGGCAAATTTTCAACAAGATGAGAAATCATGTTTCTCAATATTTACATTTTATCTGATAAACTTGAATAGAGTTCCAATCATATCACATGACATCTCCAAATGTGAAGATATGTATTTCCTCAGAAAGAGGAAGAAAGGAAAGTGTGAATGCACCGTTACAACCAAACCAACTCTACATCATCATCATTGCGAAAGTATACCAGCCAACGCAAAAGGAAGAAAGGATGTCGTGACGATTTTACCACGAAGGACGAAGGAGCAAGTCCTTATCTTTTGCTTTCATTCCCATATATATACCCATCCACAGGATACGACGCTGTGGATATATAAATCTTTTGTGTAGGGGTAAGTAAAATGTGCAGTATTTTCTTATAAAGATGAGGAAATGGGGGCCACAGAACCACATGCAACAAGAAATTTTTCACTGCAAGGTGAACGTAAGTGGTGGGTGGTAGTGTGATACAACACGCTGAAGTTGAAAAGGGATTTCTAAATTGCAAAAACGATGACAAGGACAACACTTGTGGGAATGAACTGTTGGTGTTCCCTTTTGAAATGTGAGAGGAGAAGGAAAGCAACGAAGGAGATTATGGAACAGAGAGCGATCTTTTTACAAAACGCTCGCATATAATATATCCTATTGAAGAAACAATGACAAATATCTTTCACTCGTCACCGATGAAAGGATGAGAGTGTATTTTATTATATATAAAAGGTATATGCCCACAGAAGATCTCAATGCGTATGCCCATAATATGTGGTGGAGGGATGTACGACTCTGCGAATACAATTGAACAACGGCGGCTACTGCTGCTAGAAGTGAAGAATGGTATTATAAACTCGAGCCAGTCTGTGGAACTTTTTATCTTGTGTCAGTTCACTGCAAAGAATGCATCGCAATCATCGTGCCTATGTCTTTTGGAAATGATATAAAAGCACGAATTCAGGAGAATGGAGAAGAAATGCCAAAGCGGGGGAAATGTATGCAAAGATATACTTCTAGGTAAGGCTGAAATGAAAATCAACTGATGTGTTATGTATATAAAAGCTCTACTTATAAAAACACTCGTAGATATGGGAAAGCCAGTGCCAGTGGATTCTACAGTTCACATATCATCTTCTCTCTCTCATTTCAACTCGGCACATTGGCTAGAAATATTTATTATTCAAAATGCAAACTACATCCCCCTGTAATGTGTATAAGAGTTATATAAGCCATCTCATCCCAAGTCCTAAGTACCTTTATCCTTCTTTTTGCCTTCATCACCGCAACTGCCACCACACACACCACCACCGCATCATTATCATCATCATCCATATATGCCAAGCGAAAAAGACCATTGCCGCGAACCAAGTTTCTTCCGCACCACACCATATTAAATGAATATATAGCGCTGCGTATTCACAGAAAACTTTGCAAAGCCAAGTCATCATTGAGGAACAAAAAGGGAGGAACAAAAGACTTTTTCTTCTATTAATTCCATACATATCCAATTTTCCTGAGTAGTAGCAACTCCACTTTAATTCTGCTACGAGTGTGGCAATTAGCAAAAAAGATGCGGTGACAAAGTACAGACGTACTTTTGTGTCACAGTCACAAAGAACCAGCAAGGCTTTCTAACCATCATCATGCCATTGGCTTTTTGGCGTCCCTTTTTCCAGAATAGAGTAGAATATATATATATATACATTTGGAATATACTGTCGCGTCCCTTACGTATACCTTGATCCTTTTTATTCTTTCTTCTTTTTGGTTATATAATATTATCGTTACGCTACATATTTTAGATGAAGAAAGTTTTACTACAGTTTCTCCCTGCTCTTCTTTCCGCCCTTGTGTTCCAGCGCTTCATCTCCAATCCTCATTGTGGACACAATAGGCAAATGCAACGTAATAGTAATGATGATAATATGCATCCATTCAAACATAAAAGGGAGAGAGAAAAGAAGTGAATAATTTTCAAATTTTGCATATGAAGGAGATTATGTGAAGGAAATGGATATGTAGGTAGTTACTAAAAATAATGCATGTACTTGTCTCCCATTGTGGCACTCATTATTATTTCACCAAAATGCAAAACCAACTCTACGCAGTTCATTTGGTGAAATAGCAAAACAATACAACACGTTTTTAATTAATGATTCTCAGCCTGCCAGTTCTGTCCAGCATACCTAATTTTGTCGAAATACGCATTTCTGTTTCGTTTTTCGCTTCAATAATGAGTTCGGAAAATGTGTTAAACTGGAACTTGTGCCAATAATCACGATTAACTATTAAAAATTGGTTCCATAACATGTCATGTCATGAAATTGACATTTATGTATGTCATTCCCAAACCGGTTATAATATATTATGACAAAATTGTGTCAAAGATTTTCCGTTACTAAATGTTTTAGTCAACAATCTGAATATGATGCCATATAGACATAAAAGGACTCGTATGAATAAGAAAGTATATGCTTACTTCTGTGAACCAGACACCAGAGCTCAAAAGATTGTGAGATTGTTTTAAATAAGAAAATGAAACTGTATATCGAGAAGAAGAGCATGCGCTCTATATATTAAAGAAAGGATAAATTTCTCAACAACCTTAGTTTCGCTAATGCATTTTTTGTCTTCAATATATTTTTGGTGAGCTTTCATCTCCAACTCCATCTTGAAGTTGATTGGTATTTCCTACGCAAAAAAACACAAAAATATTGCGGGGATACTCGTTCCGCTTTGTAATTCCATTCTCCATCTAGCAATTCCTTTCTTAAAGGAGCTTCAACAACTCAACAAGAAATTGGAGTAGTTGCAAGAACAGCAAAACAATATCAATATCTCACAATCCAATATCATCTGATGATATGATAAAAGGAAAAGGAACAAAAGATAGTATAAGGTATGCCCTAAAATGAATTCCAGTTTCTGGGCGTTATGCAACTCCAGCAGCTACAAAAAATGAAAATCCTCTGCATGAGCATTGTATACGTATTTTTCTTTGCCATGAATATTTTTACGGTTATGTATTGAATATTTCCGTTCCAAGAGCAACGAGAGTCAGACGAGTAGAGCAAGCCAGACCAGACCATATTAAAAAGCTACGTGTGGAAAAGCATTTTTTGTCTGTTAAGTACTTACAGAAACGTATATACCATAAACTAGGGGCAATATATTAGATAGCGATAGAGAATCAGATTACTGCCACGCTCCCACTTACTTTTTCTCACATACCTAGTTTTTTTCCCTTTCGCAGTTTGTCCGTGAGAGTAAGGATGGTGGTGTATTTTGTTAGTGTTGGTGTACTACATAGTTGCCCGATTTACGATAGAGGCATAGAGAGTGAGAGACTGAGTGAGTGAATGAAAGGGAATAGAAAAGGCTGAAGGCGATGAAGTGCCCTAATTTACGCCTGGCTAGTCACAACTTTCACTCTAATGAACATCTTTTCTCTTGCCTTTTAAAAAAACAATGGAGAAAAGTGAGCAAGGGAAAGCATAGGAAGCTAGTCGTGAGAGTGAGTGTGTGAATGAGTAGGAAAGGAATGATATGATGATGATGATGGTATGGCATGGGTTTGAATCGCTTGCCTGCTCCACTCTTTGGGTACGGGTAGAAAATCATCATGTATGCAAGGAGCACCTTCTCTCTACCCTCTCTTAAGTTCATCCATGTGCAGCTTTTGTGTGTTTATCTTTGTATCACAATATGTATACACTCCAGCTCTTCATTTTTATCCCTTTTTTCCACTTGCCACAGTTGTGAAGTGTGTTTGCAAATATGCTTTAGTTTTGTTTAACAAGAATGAATAAATGGTATTGGTTTGAGGGGCAATATAAAACACGTAATGACATGGTCCTACCATAAAACAAAAGGAATAGTCTACCCATGAAAAGGTATATGCATGTATTCCACGCGATTTCCTAATAAACGCCACTGCAAATTGACATTGGCGAACATTTTTACACAAACGAATATGCTATACATACTAAAGAAAATAAGTTTACGGTAGGATAAGCAAGTATAACAGAAAGAGAGTGGGGATGAGATCGAAAAATATTATCCGAGAGCAGTCTAAATTTATATTGGAAGCAAAATTTATGAAAATGAGTAGAAAAAGGAAACCAAGCCGAAAGCTCATTTAGATTTTTTGTTTTGTTAGTTGTGTGGGTTGACATTTTTGATTTCATACTCGCATACTAGGAAAATTAAACGCGATTCAAATATTTCCCGACACAATTGCTTATGTCACAATTTGTTTTGGCCTACTTTTACATTCATCACATCACGCTTCTCATGAATGACTGTGACTGAAGTAGACAATTAACTTCAATCGCTGACGTATACGGCTGTCGTGCTACTCGCTACTTTTTTTAATTTCGGCATACACTCGCGAAGGGAGAGAAAGAGAGGGTATTATTGAATTTTTTTGTTGGAAAGGTCACTCAAAGGAATTGTACCTCATGTAAAGAAAAGACAAAAGCTGACTAATTAAATGAGCACGAACATATATAACTAACTGGATGTTCTCCTCCAAACTTTTATTTCCTAGCCCAAAGATCAAAGGGGCAATATAAAAGGAAGAGTAAATAAAACTCGCTGCTAACCAACTTTCGTTTCAAATTAGGAAAAATTATGATCCGCTGAAATTAAAAGTTTGTTCTAGTTACCGCTGCACATGTTGCACTCTTCGTCGCTTGTAATTCCCTTTCCCCACTTTTGGAAAAGTCCGTGTCGCCGTCGTGAACTAAGTTTGAGATAAACTGGAAAAGTCACGCGTTTTCTCCACTCCCTCAGTCAACCCAGTGTCTTTCTCCGTATAAACGAGAAAGCAATTCAGCTAACGACACTTTTCTTTCTGACTTCCTTTAAAAAATTCTCAAGGCGTTTGCTCAACTTTTAGTCAGCTCTCGAAATAAAAAGAAAATGTCCCAAAGTTGAGACTAAAGCGGAGTAAATGTCAAGAATGAGCAGAGTGGAAGAAAGAAGAAGAAAAGTTTGAAATGCATGCCGTGATCGGATGACTTGAAATAGATAGTGGGGGGAAGCAAAAGAGAGAAAATAAAAATAGTAAAAAAGAAAGCTCCTTCAAATCCCAACTTTCTGTTTTTGAGATGGTACTTAACAGTTGATGTTGACAGTGGGCTTCATACATCCTCCACATCATTCGCAAAAAAACGGGGCAATATTCTAAGCAAAGTTGCGAAAGAGGACAGAATAAAAGAGGCATAAGGAGTGACAGTCAATACGAAACCTGTGGACTAGTAGTACTACAACACATTCAGCTACACAGACCATTTCCTCGTTGAAGTTTAAAATCGATAGAGCATTATGGAATGGAAGACTAGAGATTTCAAACTGCTGGCGAAAAAATACTAGAGTTTTCAAAATGACAGGAAAGAGTTTCCCAATGCTTCACATTGTAGTACTAAAAAGTGCTAACGAGTGAGTATAAGTAAACTATGAGTCGAAATCGGATTCATCCATTGTGCGTTCTACTTTAAATGGAAATTTTATGTACAGTGCTAGCTGACGCAACAATATGCTGAAATTATGTCAATTTATTTCAAAGTGATACAAAAACAGACACGTGTAGAGGATGACATATATTTTTGTACACTCATAGTCGAATTCGAAGAAATGTCAAAAAAGAACTTTTATATTTATGCCGTTTATATATGCGTCACATTTACAATTAGAAGTCGCAATTTCCCTCACACTACCGAGTTTTTACCAGACAAGTAATTAATGACAGACTTTAACTTCAAAGTAATGAAGTATTTTTTTACTTACATTTTAAAACTCGTTGTTGTCTGAATTCAACAATTCAGTAGACGTGCGGGGGCATTAGCTATGGCCAATGAGAACTTTATCAATCATATAGAAACATTTTGTTAAAAATTCAAAACTAGACTTCGCAATAAACATTTTGGATCAAAGTGTAAACTCATGACACGCATGCAGTGACGGTCTTTTCAGTTGGACTTTATTTTTGAAAAGCCAAAGAATCATGAAGTCTTAAAGAAAACAAGCGAAGAGCAGAAAACTCCTTTAAGTTAGTTAGTAAAGATGTATTTGGAGAAAGTCTAGTTTTTATCGTATTAAATGTAAAGTGTCCAAAGTATGAGAAAATAGAAACTCGGATTAACGGTTAAAATGGAAGTTTTCACGGTTGCCCATGACCGGTGCAGGTCCACATGAAACATTCAAAACCAATAAATTCCAACTAATATCAGATATGGATGTACAATGTTCATCGTTCTTACTTCTTCAAAAATACACCTAAAAATTCCTAGCAGAAAATATCGTTCAAGGTCAATATTGCCTGTGTTGCATAGAATGATCGAGTCTACAAGGTGGAGTACGAATACGTAATATAAATTGTAGGCACGTTGAACGGAGACGATGTTAGTAGTTGATGTGCTCCACTTACAAGGCTGAAAGTTTTGAAGGACACTACGCTTACGCCTGACATTCTTTTACTGTTTTACCATTAAAATTTGATCCATACTAAGTTCCATATTTCCATGTAAAAAGTATATTTTATACTTGTATTCATGTATTCATTTCATGTACTTTCTTCTTGGAACGGAATGATACGCATCTCCCTCAACATTTTAACTTTACATGTGGGACGTGGACATAAAGTTTTAAAACTTTTTTTTTGTGTTAGGTAAAGCAATGTACATTTTCTTCAAAATGAAATTTTCCAATTTACTCTTTTCACTCTGGGTGGGAGTCAGAAGTTCAACTGTTATGATCTCGCTAGAAGGCATTGAAACTTTGTTTTACCTTGAAATTCTAATTTCATTGAATTGAAGTCAACATATTGTTGCATAATTCATGCATGACGCACGAGCTTACATGGAATCATTGATGGCACTATGTGTCTATGACATGCATTGTCTTGTCTGTATATTGATGATGTTGCTAATTGAATTGCTGGCGATGTAGTGGTTACACAATGCTAGCAGTATTTATATATCTAATTGCTGCAGACAGCAAGAGAAAAATATTTTCCTCTAACGATTATTTAACAATCGTTTTCCGTAATAAGTTGTGCTCTAATAATCCTGGAAATACCTGGGAACAATGGCGTATTACAAGGGGCCATATTTCCTGTTGAACTTAGAAGTATTAGTTTTCTATATCAGTGAAAATGGATTAGCTAGGAGGACATGGCCATGACTTGTTGATTTCATAACAACCCAAAAAACATGAATTGGAGACAACTATTGGCGACAGCTGGTAATGGCTTGCATCGCATACATCTATCTGACGATGAGTATAATATAATATTATTGTAACAAAATCCCTTCGAGTAAACTTCACATACATTCTGACAAGAGTGGCCTCATTATTATCGATGTTCGCACAATTACTGACGAGCTGGTACTGGGTAGCAAACTCCGCTTTTTTAAATATCTTGTACAAACAGTTTTTACCAGTATAAATCCCTACATAAGCAGCTTACCTGCTTCCGTTTACTACAATATACAATTTTAGGTTACGTTTCTTCTTCATTATTGTAAACATTCACGTTGGATAAGCGTAAAAGGAGACAGCCCATACTAATATGATACTTTGCTTTGCAAACGATAAACAAGATGATGATGATGATGAAAACCCTTTTTCCTTTCTGGTTTCCGGGTGTTCCAATCATCCCTTCTGTTTTTATTAGCTAAATCTGTACACTACTTTCCCAATGGCAAAAACACGAATATACACGACCATAGCCGTAAGAATATATATTGAACATGGTAGTACAAAAACAGAACAAGTACGTAACGTAACAGGTACTCATATATCATTATATCAGCTCAGTTCCGTTTGGTAGTATTGTTGGAACTGGAACGAACTGTCCTCTGCTAAGCTGTCTGTTTTTTCTTTATTTCAGAAGCCGCTTACAGACTCATGTATTTTTACTTCCAACCGAGCCCCCTTCTTTTCAGACTGAAACCGAAAAAGTGATGCATCTTCATTCTTTTCAAATTTAGTGCAGGAAGAAATGTCAATTCGTAAATACTTGGCCCTGGGTGGAATATTGATTTTGAATTGTACTCCTGAGTACATATACCTTAAGATTTTAGTAAAAAATGCAGTATGGAACATTATGATTTATGAGGGTGCCAAGCTAGTAGAGTTGCTGCAAGGCAAAAAAAACTGGTTAGAGTAAATGTTTGTTTCTGCCTACCTTTTGTTTTTGCCATTAAAATTGAGATTTTTTCGTTTCATGAATGTATATTTTCTTAAGTGATTTTTCACAAAGAAATGATAATGCCTAAATTACTGGAAGTACACAGGAAAATATAGATAGAGCATGATTTTCAGTGCAACTTTATACATTCCATTTAATATTTTAAAGTGTGTACGGATGTCACTATCGTCTTCCCTTCCTTACTTCTTTCATTCCCCCGAAAACCACTACGCAAAACCAACCGAGTGAATCTTAAGAGACTTTTCCTTTTCATATCCATTTTGCCACATTCCCCGTGGGAATTGCTGTACTTTGTACTCTCCGTTTTCTCATAGTAAAGTACGTATAATATGTTTTTTGCATTTCCTCCTTCCCAAAATCTTTTCTATCTTATGTACACACAAAAAGGTAGTACAATCAGTAGCTGAACACCAAGAATAGTATTCGAATGCAGTACTGCATAAGTGCGAACTGTGAGAAGAGACGAGAAAGAGTACATCCAAATTGGGTACAGACTTCCTTGATTTAACAAGATTTTCTGATTCTCCATTCTATTATGAAGGATGGGAAAGAAATTATGTGTCTGTGAAATGCATCAGCTTTTACGCCTACCTTTCTCAGGAGGTGGAGGGAAAGGGTAATGCAGTGTGGGCGACAGTCAGCAGTCTGCAATCAGTGACATTGAAAAATATCATTCAACACTATTTAGTCTTCACTCCTCATGGAAAAAAGGTTGAGTTATAGTATGACTCGTTGAGTGTGGGAGTGAGCCGGAAAACAAGCTTGATTTACCGAATGTACTTTATATATTGCTTTACTATATTGACTATTGAACTTTACAGGAAATGTCATTGGAAAGACATATCATACATATATTCATGTAGAGCTCATTACTTCCACTGTAAACAATTGTTTCCTCGCTCGCTTCCTTCCTTGTTGACGTTTTAAAAAGCTAAGTGATCCTATTTCGCATTGATGAAAAAATATCTGCGCTTCGCTTTGTGTTTACATTCGTTTGAGCAACGGAGAGCCAATTTTAGTCATGTTTCGCAATCTTTTCCTAAAGCACAGTTTTGCGCACTTTGTTTTGAGATGTACACATGCCCAAGCAATTTTGGCAAACATTAATACCCAAGGCTGCGCAATTGACATCAGTGAGCATTTGACAATCATACGTATTCCTAAACTAACTTTGGGAGCCGGAGAAAGTAGGATAAGAGAATGAAATGTGCAAAACGCTGCAACTTATTGTGGCTTAACGGAAGCAACCAAATTTTTGCACAGTATTTATAAACTCATTACAACAGTTTCATCATATTATCATCATAAACTTTCACGAGTGAATCCCTTTAAGATATGAATTCACCATTATGACTGTTTTTGCGCAAAAAATGTTCAAATAGTTAATAGGTTTTGATGTATATTTTACTTAAACAACCGCAATATACTACTAAAAACTAGACCAGTTCATTAATTTCTCTTCCGGTACATTTGTAACAGGACAGGCTAGACTACTTTCCGGGTAATTCATCACCAGTCACAGTCATGAGGATACGACAGAATGTGTAAGCATGTTTGGTTTTGGTCTGACATATGCAGTACGTTCCGTGGTTACCCGCATGGTTCTTTCCGTCTCATTAACTGATATGACATGTCCGAGAGCATAATGGTCTGGTCTGGTCACCATTACCTCGTAAACCCGTGTGTAATGCGTACATAGGCTGAGTTCAAGGTTTCATCAGAATTTCTGCTTTCTCTGGTGACCTTTAATTACGTTCTATTTTCCGAGATAACGGTGAAATAAGCTTACACACAAATTGCATGAAATTCATTTCCTTTACATCTTTTGGGAGGAGAAAGTAAAGCAATTATTCTGAGGAGCTTCTAAGAAAGGTATATATGCAGTTGCAGCAAATATTGTTTATGTTCAGGGAATAGGTACAAAAAATTTGGCAAATAAAATGGCCAGTGTCGTTGGCGAACTTCCCCCAGTAGAACCACATTTAGTATAGTCATGTACTTTTGCCGGTCTTCCCGGAAAAGACCGAGCAAAGAAAAAACTCTTGAAGCAGCGTCTTCTCAGTTTGTATCTTTTTAAGGATCCCATTGTGTATCCTCCATCCTAAACGTCCTATTACTTGTGGCCTGACTCTGCCACCAAGAATCACAAAAGGGAGTTTCACAGAGAAAGGAAAAGGGCAGTCACTATCTCAGAAAGAAAATTACAAACTTGTCCCTTTCCCTCCATGTCCCATTCCGTACGTCGTAGCTTTTGCTCGGTTTTGGAAAATAAAAAGGAAGCAACTGCCCTTGAATATAATTTTGCCACTAAGTCAAGTTGCATTTTAGAAAAGCATTATTCGCAACAGAGTAGATTAGCCTGTCGCCTCTAAAGTAACAGGGTTTTATCAGCCGAAACAATAATGCGATTATCACTCCGTTAACACGCAAAAAATACGAACCTTATCTACCACCATAAAAAATAATGTTATTCCCCTATAACATAACAAGTGAAAGGAAACGGCACAAAAGACCTTGTAGATGTTACATATTATTTAGGAGCCCACTAGTTTTTCAGTACCGACAGGGAATGACCAAGGTTATTAAAGCATGCATATATATCCAGAGCGGCACATGCCGTGTCGTTTGTCCTACATGGTAAGCATGCATTTTCTAAATTCACTCGAAACTTTCTTGGCTTACATAAGTCATTCCCCCTTTGCAAAAAAAATAGTTGTCAAGAAATTTTAGTAGAGAAGTATATTTCCTTTGAGAGGAAAAAGTTTAAATGCTAACTGACATTTAAAGGGCAGTGAGGAAGAGCCGCCGAGATACAGGCTACAAAAGAGTAACTGCATATTGAATACATACGTGTTGTATAAGAAGATGTGTCCCATGGAATGGAAGATGGAATGGGTGTCTTCGTGGTTAGTCGTCGTAAAGCTGAAAACGACACGGATTATCTTCTCCCATACAATGTTATTATAACAGGAGGAGAGAAAGTCGGAGAATGACTATGGGTATAATGAAGCTCATAAAATGAAATAAAGCTAATATGACCATTGTCGAAACTATTTGGCAAGTATATAAAAAGCTGAGCTAAGCAGCAACAGAAACACCAGTCACCCCCAACCAACGAGGAACAGAACAGATGACTAATGAGCTATAAATTAAGTGTTCTCTTTTCTCCTTCCAAAGAAAATTGTATTATACTATTATACACTACACCATATATTTTCCCTTTTTTCTTTCTGATGCTGCTGCTGTTACTTTGGTTGTGGTTATTTTCCCAGCCGTGTTGTTAGCCTTTGAAGAAAAGACAGCTTGTGTGTACTATATAAATGGCCCAATAGTTGTGGGTACTATCACTATCAACTATATACACCAGTTGAGAAAAAGAGGCAAATTAAATGGGTCATTAATAATGAATTATTTGTTTAACAAAGTTTCTGGGAAAGTTTGCATGCTTCAACCCATTAGTTTTCATTACTATAGCTTGGCAGTACAGACTCTTGCCTTGCCAGCCCTCTGACTGACTGCTCTTGTCTAACCCTATAAAGCTAAGGAATCTTTGTAGTTGTACAAGAAACCAATTCAAACACCATATAAGATTTAGCAGAGCTTATGATAGAAAGAAAGATGCGCCGTCATTCAGCGGCATCTTGTGCAGAAAAGAAAGTAAAAATGGGTATTAATTATGTGAAACATTGTCCACAACTCATGACATTCGAAACAAAAAGTGAAACTAGGTACAACTGAACAGTCATTTCAAATCACTGAAAATTCGTTTTGCATATTTATATTGAAATGACTACAAATGTAACAGTTACCAATCTACCGGATGATGAAATGAATTCATATTCTAGGTAAAATACATCGTCGTAAGATCGACTCTTGCAGAGTTAAATATTGCCTCCAAATGTTGTACTTCTAATAAAAGCCAAATTCATGAAATATATACTATTGACTTACGAATTCTATGCGTAAGTCAATATTATTACTGATGACTGCTGATGTAATAAGAAGGGCTTTGTGCGTATATGTGTTAGGCATGTTTCAGTGTAGACGTATAACCCTGAAGTTAGATCTTATACATGTCTACTTTATAATATTTACTTTATCTAAAAGAGTGAATCTATATTAGAGTTTTATACATAAATACATACACAATATTAATTATATAAGGATCATCAAACATAACTAACGATAAATCCATTGTACTAACAATGTTCATAATAAAATGGTGTAAATCCCAGTCCTTTACAAACAGATTACGTCTCAAAACATTGATCCTGACAAGAGTGGAAAAACAGAGGAGGGGAAGAACTGAAGGGAAAAGGCAAGCAAGGAAAACTGAGCAACCCACACCGTGATGATGATACCTCGATCCATATTCTCTTGCATCCTACTTCAACTTCTTCTGCATCTGTACGCCCATTAAGCCACCCCGATTCCAAAATCCTTAATCCAAATCTAATCCGTTTACCATCACTTTACTCAAGACTAATTCAATTTCTCATTCTTTTGTTCTGACACTTCCTCTCCTGTGATTGTTTTATTGAATGGAAATGGGGAATCCAAAACAAGTTCACTTTTGATCTATCAAAAATAGACATTCAGGATGGATTTGACCTTTTTGTAAACTTTAGCATTCGGGATTTTATGTTTAGATTACTGAACGTTATTGAAATGCTGATAAAATACGGATTTTTACGTACACGTTTATTATATGTAATGTAATATTTGTCATGCATATCCTATAATAGTTCGGTCTTTGCTTTTTCAACGCATAAATAAATGAGTCAACAAACTAAACAAATATATTGTTTAAGAAAAATGCAATCGTCTGAACTAGACAGGGTCGAGTAGAAGAAGACACTGCCAGAGACAAGTCCTCGAAAAGAATTTAGCGATAACACATTGGATGAAATGCAGTGCTGCAGATGTAACAAAACAACTACTTCATTTAAGGACAAAACAAAACGATACAGCCCGAGCAGCGACCCTCACGCTAGGCTAAACTGTATTGAAGTTGACTAGACAAAATGAGAGAATCGAATCGAATCAAACTGATGTTTAGGTCTCCGACACAAAAAAGGAAAGAAACTCAAGTGTAAAGGAAAGTGTATAAAGTGCAAAGGAGGAGAAGAGGATGGATGGATGGATGCTTTTGACAGGGAAGCTTTTAGGCTTGCTCTGACCCGAAATTGGGATTTGTTGGAGAAGTGTGTACAAAAGTGAATTGGGTTTTCGAATCTCCCTTACACATACACTGTAAGCTGCTCATTCTTACTCTTCTTCCCAAAATCTAAATCATGCGCTTGTATCCGCATCCCAAAAACACCATATGTATACAACTTTTATATCCGTGATGTACACAATGGAAGGGGAAATGCACATACGATTTAAAACAGCTATTAGTGTGTGCTCTTCGACATTTACTCCTTGTTATGCAGATATTTTCACAGCTTAGCAGTAGCAGTGGGAACATCAGGTCCAATCCCTCTCTTCAAAATTACAGTTTTGTGTACTTTTATGCTGCTTTTCTTTGTTTCACTGCAAAATAAATAATGGGCTTTTGTTGTTGTTATTTAAGTAGTTCCTTTAGAAATGCTATTACGGGTCAATGGCACAGAGGTCAACAGCCTATCACTAGGTCAGAAATCGGTTGCCGGACAATTCAAGTTTGACCTCCTG
>JAQGAP010000315.1:0-41762 GCA_034697805.1 Orchesella bifasciata | reverse complement strand
GTGATTCCGAGCTCGGAATCACTATGACGCGATCAATTCGGCATTGTTTATACCAAAAAGTAATCCCGAGACCTGGAAAAGTCAATCAAGCTCACTTAATCTGGTATTTATAATACTACCATAAGGAACTCATCAATGTTCCAGCTCAGAGGGTGAGTAATTTTCTTACCACTCTGAGCAGGAACAACCTACGTATATTATTCCAGGTAATTAATTACAGGGCACTCTTCTTTGAGAGCCCACCTCCACAGAATGGGAAGGGCGGATAGTGATATCTGCCCATTCTGTCTGGAGGAGAGGGAAACAAGTCTCCACTTTTTATGTAAGTGCGAGGCATTCATGGGTAAAAGGTTAGATGTCAGTGCACTAGAGGTAAAAGGCTTGAAGCCCCTCCGTCTCATGCTGTATATCGTGAGTACGGAGAGATTCAAAAGGTTGTGTATAGGGTGAGACTGCAAAAATCCTAATTTAAGTGGATTAAGTCAGCCGAGTAGCAATATGTTTATACTATTGTCTGCTCTACCCATAAATACATACATAGCACATCAGAATGGAAAATTTTTATGGTTAGGTTAGTTAGGTTAGGAAGTTAGGTTAGGTTACTTACGAGCTCGCGACGTAGTACTGAAGGTTTCGCGAACTTGGATGGTAAACTTCCCAGCCGCAAATTGCATTGTTCCTGCAAACATCTTCTGCTTGGTCAGCTGAACGCTACAAATTTAAATAAAAATAGTGTCATTGACATTATTAATTATGGATGCAACCACAAAAAAAACAATTTTCGAGCATCACACAAACTGTGAATAGTAAAAGTCAAGCTAATTACAGTGCCACAATATATCTGTGTCATAGCGTACCCTCTTACGTCTGACTGACATCACATCTGTAGACTAGACCGGACCTTCTGTTTTCCGTCATGATCAAGTTAATAAATCACTCCATTCTCATTTTTTTTACTCTGGGATGATTAAAACAAATGTCAATACTGTCTTCTTCTGCACCCACATTATTGCGCAACATCATGTAAACCATCATATGAGTGACAACTGAGAGACAATAATGTAGCCCTCTTGTAATTCATAATTGCTAAAAGCTTATCATGCACTCCTATGCTAGACAGATTTATCCTGTTTAAATCGCATTTTAGGCTCGGTCCCATCAGATAACCCTTGATATGACATTTGACATGGTTGTTTGGCTTGGCAAGTGTATGAATCAAGGAATTACACAGTATGTTGAAGAAAAACCTGATTCTCGTGACGTGAATCAAAAAGCAACTTCCAAAATTAAAGATGAATGCAAAGGAGTGGATTCAAAAACACTATTATGACTGTTGTACAATGTCCATGAACCCAAGTACCCAACCTTACTACGATGATGGTAGACAGGCAGAAGAATGGATGTACCTAACAAAGTTGGGAATACCCTGAGCAAAGCTGAGTTGCTGTTTTGAATTAGTATACAATATTCATAACCTATTTCCTGACTGAAATTGGCACACTTCAAAAACTACTTTAATGAAGAGTTTGCGTAATTAAGGTCTAGGTATTTACACAGCAGTTCCTGTAAAACTGTTGTTGCTTACCTAGATCTACACTCATACTAATGATGCAACCTCTAAGAAAGTCAGAAGCAACCAGCACCTCCGTCTTAAAAGTCATTTGATTATTAATGAATAAACTAAGGGAGATTTCCAGGCTAAAGAACTTCCAGCCATCCCTGCTTTCACATTGTACAAGTCATTCCATTAGCCAAAACTCCTTCATACAAAAATGTAAATTCGGAGCGAGAAGTTGAGGAATTTTCATTCTCAGAATAAAAGGGAAAGCTGAAGAATTCTTTTGCGTGCTACTTCAATGGAAGGCGAGCTTTATTGCAAGTGTGCTGTAAGTCCATGTGTATACAGCAAATATAATAAATGAATGAAAGAATGAATGAATGAATGAAACAGCATATATCTTACGTTTGAGAATTTTTCGGTATAGAAAATAGGCTGGGCGAAAGAAAAACTTTGAGTTGTAAATAGTTTGTAAGGTAAGCTTACACGTTTGACTAATCTGCTTCGTTTTATATAGAAATTGCGTGCGTTCAAGTGTCTTCTGCTCTGCATTTTCACACTGGAAGCTTGACTCAACGGTTTTGCTCGTTCTGCTTTGGCTACTCCCATGGAAAATCTTAAACATCTTTATTAGCATTGCATGGGCAGCCTTGTGTGTAGCTCGTAATGTGCAGACAAGAAGGAATCTTCTTATCAAACGGATGCATATAAAAATTTACTTTTCTCATTCTTATATAACTCTTTTCTTAATCATATCACAATGATATACGTGTATCAGGTACCACATTCCGTCAAGCTAGGTAGCATTAAGGGTATAAATCGGGTAAAAACTCTAGTGTTGGTGCACTGCACACGATATATAAGGTGAGCAAAAAATTCATATAAATTCCCTTCCGACTCTGCCAATACTGACTGAAGTCAGTGACACCGTAAAGTTGGTAATTGATAATTTCAAAATAAAAACATTCCAAAATTAGTTAGACTAGGAAAAAGAAAAGGAAAAGCATGTACATGGTGTTTTATGTATACTCACGTGGTTTCATGTTTGGATCAAATGAAACTCAACCCAAAATATACGCATTGTTCACACAGAGTTATTTTACTTTTTAAAACACTGCCAACCTTCTAAATTGAAGCCCTGTTTTTCTAAGCTATCGCTATCAACATCAGCTCGAAAAAAATACCTCTCTGCTATCTCATTAGGGGGAGGAAAAAACGGATATATCCATTCAACCTACCTAATCATAAGAAACCATTTTATTTTTAACGAACATAAAGTGTTGCCACTTACTGTGCTCAAACTTTTCTATCAAATCCGTTTTATTCACGTAAATATATAAGTATAGAGCAAGTTTCCAATCATTATGCCCATAAACAAAACAACTATGAAATTCTTCACACTTTGAATGAACTCACAAACAGTTCGTATGTAACTTGGAGCAGCTTCATGATATACCGTACCGTATAAAACATATAGGTATATTGATTTGGCTTATATACTGATGGTATAAGTATGTCCATAAACTGATTAGGTTTTACTACATTTCTCCGCTCTCTAAACTAAGCTCACACCAGCTTTTTTTCTGTTTACAATCCTGAGCCCAGCCTACAGCCTCCTTCATTCTCATTCATCAACGTCTGTACACTCCTCCATTCACGCATATGTTTTGCAACGTTTTTTATGCGGATGCTCGTGTATCAACAGCGGTGAGTTTTTTTCATTCGTAACATGAACAAAATGGAAATCACATTGAAAATGTAAACAACTATATATTATATATTATGCATACACACATAAAACTTCTTACATAAAACGATACATACATAAGCATTACTTGTTTTCGTACTCTCTCCTCTGAAGCAGCAGAATTTTGTGAGCTCTTGCTCTGCCTTCTGCATGATTTACTATTTACATGCGTAGTAATTTACTCAAAGTGAGCCAACACGAAATATCCAAAGTTAAAATGGAAATATTAACTATGAATGGTTCCACATCCGTCAGTTTATAAATGAAACAGTAACATGAAAGAGTGAAAACTCTAAAATGCGTTCGAGGTGTGCTTGGCAAGGTGCTGGTATCGAATTTCCTACGAGAGATCACATCATGCATGTATGCACGTAGAAAACAAAACGACCTTCACCATTCATATTTTATGTCCTTATATGTAACCGTATATACCCAAAGAGAAACAACAAACAACGGCCGATAGTACAACTACTTTTATGAGAGATAAATTGCAAACTTTCTGTACGTATTTTAGCATGCTTTATGACTAAATGCTCCCATAGAGCTCCTCAGACACAGTTCCGACTTTGGCCAAGAAACAACTCAAACCAAACTTCCTTTTTTCCTGCTACTGACATTGACTGTCACGTTAAACGTACCGACTCGCCAATTGTACCTGTCAGTATCAAATGCCACAATAACCAGTGATATAGCAGCAATGTGCACTATACCTCTATACCAATTAATATATTATTTGGGAATCAATATGATAAAAACAAAAGTAAGTTAGAACAACATATTTTAGACATGGTGAGGTAGCAGGCTTTTTTGGACACTTGTAATTTTTTAGAAAAATAACAACGTTAGGTATATATCGTACCACACGCCATGTCAATCATTTTGAGCAGACAAACAAGTCATTTACAAACACTTACTGGCCACTGGATTTGTTATTATGAAATGCTCAAATACTCAACTCAACAGGTATTACAAAATCATGTTTCCTATGCATATTATGGATCGATAATGGGATGGTTTGCACAACTCATTCCAGTTGTGTTATTTGTATGGCTATATGGTTTTGTGAGATTTGTACTTATATCAGTTATACCCTTAATATTTTACGTGAATGAAGCTATATTCTTCTCCACACCACATCTGCGTTTCGTATCATTCGTATTGTGTGTATCCACATTATCTCACGAAATTCACCAGTCTTTGGTGGGGAAACAATTACCTTACGGACGGAATTCCTCTTTCATCGCTAATGATGATGAGTGCGATATGTTATGCGTGCTCTAAATTTTCATTCTCAACTGCGTAGAAACTTGGTACATGATTAAGTGCCGTGTGCTTATCAAATGAAGCACTATTTACCCAGTTTTCTAAGATTTTGCTTCGCTATGCTATATACTGCGGTAAAATTCATATGTTGACCTTGACTATTGAACTGCTTTCATTAGAATTGGTGCGTGCTACATGATGAATTGTTTATGTTTATAAATAGTTCATCAAGGACAAATATCCACTGGCGATGATGAAAGTTGGTGCAGACCTCTAAATACTTTCCATGCGTATCTCTATTAATTATTAGGCCACCTACGGACTCTAAAAGCTATACACTCTATATGGTAAAAACATTAATTAACAATGTGTTAATCAAATTCACAAAAACATTGCATGAGCGTGGAAATAAGGCTCAAGATGGATTCTTTATGGCTGCAATTATTTAGACAATGACACACACATTTTTCAGACGTCTTGATAAATATTAATGAGAACGACATTCTTGAAAGATTATTAACGACAAGATTCCATTCCATTCAACATGAGGCGAAGAAAACATATTTTCCCTTTCAATCATGGGATTTTTGTGAATACTCTCCCATTTTCATTAATCTTTAATGATGTCTACATTTTTCTCCGTCACGGAGAAAAATACCGAAGAAAACACGGACGGGGCAATCGTAAATTGCATAAAAATCATGTTACAGGAGATGTCATTCATTATGCTTTTGCTACCACAACAAAAGTCGAGACAAGCAATGCCATTGCTCACAATTCGTGACTCATTCAAAATTACATCAATAGAATATACTACTCTTTCTACTATTCTTGGTTGATGACAGTGAAGACAAATGCATATTTTGCAGAAAGAAACGAAATTAATCATAATCCCGTCTACCTTTCTAGCACCAAAATATTTTGCTCAGTTGTGATTGTATGATTGTATGAGTATGTAGTGACAGTAAACAAGTTAAAACAAAACGAGCAAATCTTTTGCCATCACGAATAGAATAGACGAGTCGAAATTCAGAATTCAAATTTAAAACATAAAGAAAGTTGCATTGAATTGAACTGCTGTCCTAACTTTGTTCCATACTGCATTCTCTTAACAAACTGAAGCAAGACGAATTGTTTTGGGAAAGCCTATGACTTTATGACTTTGTCAAAAACCACTCGGGTTATCGTAAAGAATGTTGCTTTATGGTTTTAATCTAAAAACTTATGTTTATCATTAAGGTTGACATGAGTTTTCTTGAACCTGGAGTGGACTCAATATGCACAACTAAGAATTTCAACTCAATTTTTTCCAATTTAACATAAAATTCCATTGGTTTCTTTCTGCACCCACATCATAATCTTTCCACAAAAGTATTTAGTGATGATATGGTGTGGCTAAGCAAGGGTTTATTGGTTTGGATTGGGCAACCTTATATCAATATTTACTATCATCTTATTTGTGTGCAAACCGCAGACACTGTTGAGTGACCTTTTAACACCAGTAATTTTGAATACCATGATTTTCAATTTCCTACAAAAATACTTACTGCAAATGTTTCGCAGTTTCAGCCAAGACGGACAAAATATAGAGATAATGCGTCCTCCATAATTTAACTCACAAGAAACCACATTCGCAGGTGGCTTTTTTGCAACATTTCACGTATTTCATGAATGTATCGAACCCAGAGCACTATCATATCGTGCCAGATAGAATAATTTAATCTAGAAAAGGTTACTCCGGTCACTGGTCAGACATCGATTAGAGTGTTGGAGCGGCTGTATTTATTGAATACTCAGCAGTTCTAAAAATGGCACTTGGTATTGGTATCTGTTTTTAATGAAACATGAATAATATTTGCAAACAGGCTTATCATAATATTAAGCTTAAGTAAATAAATGATTCATTTCAGGCGCCCAATTTTTGGATGCGTGGTAAAGGAAGCCAAGTGCTAGAAAACTCAATTTTGGGAAATTTCTTCCTTTCTCTCAACGTTGAATACATAGAAAATCGATGTAAAGCAGACATGCATGCATGTTTAATCCACTTAATTTCTTTTTCAGTATATTTAATTTAATGTCTTTTAAACTATTGTTATATCATCTAGTGGGAATTTTTTTAGCGATGTTACTTAAGCCGGAGATCGTATAGAATTACAGTAATTTTTTCGGTTTATATGTCCGTCCACTATAAGTATGCCTTGTGAAGACCTGACCATCCACTTACTAGCAAAATTGCTACTTGTGTTTCTTTAATTTTACGTTTTGGGGCGATTTGTACAACCAGAATAAACTAGCTATATCATAATATATATGTATCATTGCGTTTATGAAGCTCAATATGCATAATATGTATATATATGTATTTCATGTATTTTTCTACTTGACCACTTTAAAAAAATGAAAACCGGAATAAAATGATGGATGATAGGTTATAACAATGTGATTTTCATATGCTAGTCTATATTGTATATATAAAATTATACTACAACGATATTATGAATAAATTGTATGCTAAAGGGAATATTGTAATAGCAGTAGCATAAGATTGACAGTTAAATGTCAATCCTTGTGCAAATTGATGGGAGTATCAAATCGCAAATATTTGTTTACTGAAATCATCATATTTTTTTACATTCTAAGCCTTTTAATAATGCAACAAAAAAATTGTGTTTTTTTGCATTAGATGTGTGATAATACGATATGAGTGTGAGAAACAGAAGGCCATAAAGATGAATTTTCTATCAGTCATCAGCACAAGTAAGTACAACAAAAATAATGTTCGTTTTCACGTGTTTTACGTCTAAGCTCATTTCTACACCTGGAGCAATGAGCAACTGCGCTATTAAAAATGCTAGTCGAAAACTGCAAAAGCGATGAATACAATGAAATAATAAAGTTTTAGTCTTTAGGTCACTCGACATCTGTGAAAATGCGACGCAAAAGGGCAGTACGAAGAGCTATATATTATGGTAGCATTTACCATTCATGACATCTCAATTGGGACATCTGTCTGTAGCCTATACCTATACTTATAATTATATAGCTCTTGTTAGCTCGACAGCCATCAACATTTACAACGTAAAACGTTTTTATGTGACAATTTTTGCAAGTTTAGGAGGTTGGAGAAATGGTTGAAGTGTGCTGGATATCTTATGTCTACACGTCTGGTGCATTACCACTTGCAAGCTTTAAATATTTAATATGGAATTTACAACCTTTCAAAATTATTTGATATGGCAAAACAGTAGATAAGGACATAGATTACACTACATACATTTTTTAGATGCATAAAAATAATATGGTGAATGTGAAACAAGTGTCGTAATCCCATTCCAGACAAACATACATATTATACAGTGTAATTACATGACGCTGAGGATTTAAAGCAATCTTCAAACTACATTATTTGCAATTTTGTTCTCGTTTATCCTTTAATTCCTTTCCCTACATCTGCATCTTGCAATGCCCTGACCGCTCATTGCCGTAATAGAAAACTAAGCTGCTGCTGGTATACATATCTGTCAGTTTCAATTCAAAGCCTGTCTTTTTTTGCAACGCAACGTTGAATGTGACATGGCACATGAGATGTTTGGCTTTTGGGTACGTAGTCTTTAGGGTATTGTACTTTATATTTCAGTGAACCTGGACTTGTATTTCATATACATTTTCTGGCATGAACTTGAATGAAGATTTATGTTTCATGCACTGTATTATATTGTCCTGCTTTTTGCATTCGTTCCTCCACGATACAAACACAAAGTGACAGCACCTTTTAGCACATTCAATTGTGTATCACTTTCGTTTGTTTCTCATCATCACACATCACACCACTCAAATCACATTATTGTTTAAATGTAAGGTACTTGCTACAAAACCAAAAAGTGCTGGTATATTTATGCATAAAAAATCCTCAACAATTAGAATGTCTCATCCATCTGATTCTACTCATCTTCCATGACCGTTTATTTCTTTTCTGACGTCAGCCAGTTATAAGATGAAACAATGTAAAGAAAGACATGGTTTAAATGTAAGCATTTGGTTCTCATGTAACGTTTGTGACCTCTACAGACTCGGAAGGAAGATGAATATGAAAAAAACACATACGGTCACTCTTTCACTGTGACCATGATCATGCAATATGGGAAAACATAAGATAATAGCATTATAATAATTTTACGGCAGTGAGCAGAGTGAAACAGAGAGACAGGAAGTTCTCATATCATATTATAATCGCAGGCAATATAAACTAGCTAGCTACTCTCTGTAACTGTTTTACATGCAATAAAAGTAATGTCAAGCCATGTATGCGGAACAAACATACGCGATGTACAACATTTCATTTAAAACTCTTAATTCACGTGATATTATCATAGGTTGCATAAAATGTCAATGGTCTGCTGACTCGAAACAAAACTTTTGGCAAAGGAGAGCAAGAAAAAAATAGGTGTACAAACCTTGTTCAGGGAAGCTGACTGGACATGGCTTGCAAACTGGAGGGTGACAACCACCAAGATCACAAGGACTGCCAGGTATCCATTATTTGACATCAGCCCTGATGTCGGCCACGTTGACCTGTTCCTCGATCTGCTACATATTCTGCTGCTGCTTCTCGACCCTGCGGGGGAAGCTGGTGTAAAAACTGAACTCGTTGTAAACTCCATGTTTTCTTCCTGTCTTTTTACTCAGGTATTAGATTTTTTCCAAACAAGTACGTAATATTTCGTTTGTAAGAAAAGTCACAAAATCAACTTGAAACTTATCGTCTTATTCCGTTCTGCAAGCGGCAGAGACTTCAATTTTCCTTCAAGAGTTCAACAGGTGTATTTTTTAAACGGTTTTTGAACAATATTCCTCTTGTATTTTTGATCCTCCACACCGGCAAAACAAGTACCACAAGTCAATTACAATCAAACTTCAAGGAGATTGGTGACTCCTACTACGTCTTTCTTCGGCTTCTCGTTTAACACTGAAAAGAAAATGTGCAACCTGCAAAGAAGAAACAGGAGATACAAATCATGCTCATCCATCATCAACATTTGTATGAGTACGATACACACATACATATTGCATATTATTATTATTATGAATGTACCACTACTGTAATGTCGCTAAACACTCATTACAAACATACGTGTAGGGAGCTAAAGCTTAAGCACACGTAAAATATGCAGATGCGTGTTTATACGTAATTACTTTCTTCTCATCGGAGCTCCCTCGTCTGGATACGACTAAATGTTTATGATGAGTGAGTCGAGAGCGAGAGAGAGATGGTGAAAAATGATAAATACACAGGGGAATGAATGAACAAATGAATGAGGAACGTTTCTCGTTTTTTATGCTGGTATTATATGGTATGCATGTTTGTAGATCTCTAGTTCATTGAGAGGAAAGGATATGAATATAAAAATGTGTGAAACTTCTACTCGCGTATTAATAAAAGGGTTCAGTGAGACGCAACTGTAATTACTAATCAAGAACAGTAGTGTAGAAGCACTTCTTGTTTCTTCTCCTCGCTAAATACTTGCTGACTGATATGAAATTGCTATTGCTCTTCTCCTACTAGATCCGATGGAACAATGTGACTATACTTCACTTACTGTTTTTGGCTGATGCAAGTTTGTCTGAGAGAACGTAAGTTGCTCTAGTCCTAATGGGATCCCTTTTTTTCTACTGTTCCTTTTCGATATTGGCACAAGAAGCACGTATTTTCTCCCTTTGTAATAAAAGGCTACGAAGATTCAATGTGAGCAAACGTAAATCGTGTGAATAATGGAGTAATGTGATAAAAATTGGAGAGCTTCGGACGCACACTACACACAACTTTGAGTAGTTCACTAGTAGACTTCAGCTATGTTACTGGCGAGCTCAACGTTTCTCGTTGGGTTGATATATCACATCACATCACCAAAATACCGTGTGTGCGTGCGTATGAGTTTGTATGAAAAAGTGAAGCGAGCAGTACAACAAAACTCATCTTGTGCGACCAGTTAGTGTATCTCTTACGGTATGCTAGCATCAATAATGGGCTGTACGGACTTGACTTGAGTCCATGTAAAGCAACGATGATGAAAAAAAATGATGCAGAAGAAAAAAATAGTGAGGTTGTATGCCCTGCATACTAACAAGTACATTCAATGAATAACCATTTCGGAAAAAATTGTTTTTATGAATTGACGGAAACATAGGGGGCTTTTAAAAAGCGTTGTTCGAAGCCTAAACGAAAACCTTTCTCAGTCCCACCACAAAACTACGACAGTGAGTAAGAAAAACTTCTTTTTCAGCTCCGTTTCATCTATGAAAGAGCGAGGGAAATACCGACATGCAGCTCATCTTGTTTCATCTTTGCTCAGTCAGTTTTTGGTAGTTGCACCCACGCAATGCAATGTTTGCTCATCATTGGTACATGGTCGTACGGTATGGCATTAGTGGTAGCTTGAGTACACACACGCACTGAAGAAATATATGAAAATGACGACGGAATGACTGGTTTTATGCATTATCAATGTGTGAAACGTGAAACTGCTGCGTGTCAACTTCTCCTCCCCTCCAATATACCCCACAATTCTTAATATACTCTCTTTAGAGCTGTTTTAGAAATATTACTACTAACATGAAAACGACTGGTACAACTACACAGCTATCAGAAGTTGTCACATGTATGTCTGAAAGGGATTTCTCGTAACAGCAAGTTGAAACTCCAAAAGTTAAGCATTTCTTTTTAAACTGATTTTGAGCGAGGTCTCAAATAGACACTTGGTTTTGAATAGCCAAGTTGTGGGAATGTGTGGGTGAACCGAATGTGAAAAAGAGGATCGAATTTGCAGGTTAATGCGTTTCTTCTCCCAAGTCTCCGGAATGAGTGGCAATAAATGAAGAAATAATAGGGTGTTATGTTCTTGTAAAATTGATAGCAATTTGTAATATGAGATGGGCTCACACAACCACCAACCCCACGCCATTGAATCAACAAACCTCCTGGGAAATGCGAGTACTTCGTTTTATGACAATGGCCAAGAAACTACTATAATATGTAGAATGGAACTAGAGGTTTTCCTTGTGGCATTTCCAGATATGTAGCGAAAACTTTTCTCCTTTTATTGCTTTTATCGCAACTCTTCTTCCAGAAGCAAACAGATATTTGGAATGCATTAGGTGTAGCTAGACTGTACTGGAATTTTTTTATAATGTGTTATTTCTCAATAGGTTTAGGGTTTACCCGTCCGCCACGTAAAGGTGCTATGCTAATATGCGTTCGATAAATTACGCTCAGCAATGTGAACTAAACGTGTGCGTGAGCATAAAACTACAACATTTTTGGCTGAATCTTTGAAAAATTGTAAGCAGTATACTCGTATTTCTTTACTCTTGCTCTGTCATACAAAATCTATTTTTTAAAGGCACAGCATTTAGCTGGATTAGGATGTGCATAAGTGAAAACAATATAAAAGCAATTTATGTATGTATGTATAATAATAAGACATCAAATTATCTCAAAAGGGTAAAGATCTCAATACCCGAAATTCAAGCTTATACTTTGTGCTTTCATGTCTGGAAGCAACTGGGAAAACATGATATGATACCAATTCTAACTACTAGCACTCAAAACTAGTGCTCGTTCTATGTCTATATATGCCCTAATAAACCTAAAGAAAGTTTCCTTTCCCTCCATATATATATATCTTACTGTAGGAGTATATCAAACAACTACAAATGCGCACAATGAAATGTGCTACTACGAGCGATTCAATAAAAACCTTTTCTCTGCTTTCTCTTCCTTCCTGTTTACTTCCTCTACAACTTTCTGCAAATATGGATTGCTATAAGGATCTAACAACGTAGCATGTGCGCATTTAAACGGTACTATGTCTCACAATCTAGACCTAGATACGCAAAACTTCCACCTGTCAAGGACTTCCCTAGAGTAGCCATGCACAGTGTACATCTGGTAGAGTGAAGGCGAAGCAAAAGACTAATGATAACTAACAAAAGTATGCAAATATAACGTAGTGACTGTGTTGCGAATTATGAAAATTAGGGTTTGACTGAATCATTAACAGTTAAATAGGATCTTGAGCCATAAAGGGTTGATGGTTGTTTTAGTAAGAGTTTATTTATTTTTTATATAAAGTATGGGAGGTTTCGTAATATAATACCCTGTTTGTTTACTCATTATTAGCTATCTACCCGAGCTAGTCCAAACAGGAGAAAGCTTTTACCGTACTCTGTTGACAGATAGACTCATGCGTGTTAGCTTAAATTTAAGAGTATTAAAAATATTCAATTGCATACCTTCAAAATGGTGTTTTTGTCCTACTGCTTTAGTCAAGACTGAAACCGCGGAAAGGTCACAGACGTTCTTGTTTCACCGACTGCACACCCGTATCGTAAATTAGACGAGAGTGGTGTGTTTGCACAACAGGTTTTCACGATCGATAAAATACTTTTGTATACTTTATTGGTGGAATTTTGTGGGTAGCTTCTTTTCCCGTTTCGTTGATTGATTGATTAAATCAAATGGACAACTCGACTTTTAGGGTATGGATGCACAAGCAGCTCCAGAAAAAGTGTGGGGTAAAATGAAACGGATTGTGAAGAGAAAACAAAATGAGTAAAATATCCTTTCGCTTGCTTTCTTCCTCAATGATGACTCGACTGATGTCAGATAGTAACTGAAAACAAAGTTCTGAAATCGTTCCGATTATATACTCGAGCTGGGGCTGAGCATTTGACGTGAGTGGAGTGGAAGAGGATTCGGGTATACAGCCACATGTTGGGAGTGTATAAAACTAATATGTGTTGTTTCCTATGCATAGCTATAGATATATGGTATAACTATGCATACAATTTCTTAATAGCTGCTTATTGTCTCATTAATTATTGTAAGTATAAAAATTAATAATGGAATTTTTGGATACATTCATTTAGTTAGTGTGAATAAAACAGATATAAAACATTTTTAGGTAGGTTCCTCATACAAAACCTGCATTACTATTTACGATAAAATCTCATGCAATATTGCATTAGAGTTGATGCGCAATGAAGGGAAGTCACACATGTACGTATTTAGTGAACAACACGCTATAGCATAGTTTAGGAAGAAATAGTTATATATGTTTGTAGCTGCTATGTTAAAGACTCTCGCAAGAAGTTTGAGACGCAGAAAGATGTGCTGAATGAGTGATGTGATGATGAGTTCTTGCGCTGCTGCTGTAAAGGTGGAGCAGCAGAAGCTGAAGAGGTCCCTATAACAGAGCCAGCAACTAGCAAGACAAGGTCTCGTTGCAGCATCGTTAAATGAGGGCTCACACCAAGTCGATATAGTTAACAGAAACAGAGGTGCCTATACGGAAAGAGAGAGATGAGGAGAGAGTAAAAGATTTGCTACGACTGAGAAACCGGCATGTACCACGGAATCTGGTATTGAAATCATGTGTAATATTCGATGGTATATATTACGACTATAAAATAAATGCGTCTTTCGCAGTCACATGAACTCACTGTCATTGCTCCCCTTAAAACTAAAACGTAGTCGAGTTTAAATAACAAAACTACCATTTTCAGAAAGTAACATGCAGGCTTATTTTTAAAGTAGTGTAGATCGTGAGTCAAAAGAGATAGCTGAAGACGACGGTTACACCTGGCATCAATGAAATGTTGGCGTTGTAAGTGGGAAAGAGCGCTGCAACAAATCTTGCATGGATTTTCATCATTCTACCAAGAAATACAAGAAATGCAAACTTCTTCACATCACCTACATATAGTTAGATATAATTGCAGTAAGACACTGGCTGACGTGTAGTATATAGCAAGTACTCTTCATGTACCTGATGAAATATCTAAGGAATTTTCCACATTCAAATCTAAGTTTTGAACCGTGTTATTTAGAGAAATACATGCAGGTTACATATATACATACCTCAAAACTTTTTTTTGTAAATGATTCAATAAACCATGTAATAAGGTGGGTGGGGTGGTTAGCGAGCAAGAAAAAATACTCGTCTAATTGCACTCCACCAACTTTTATCATCCGATCGACAATCAACCGGCTTATTAGGGGATGCGAAAGAGATGCAGACTTTTTGGAGCCGTCGTAAGACCTTTGTACATTGTCAGTCAGTCAAACCATTCAATCTTCAAAGTGTATATAGTATACTATGAATTTTCTAAATGGAAGAATTGAATTTGAATCTACTCATTTTCATAGAACTGTCTGATATGGTTTCTAACATTCGCCAGATCAAGTGAGTCATCCTTCAACAAACCAATCGAGAAGGTACCCAATACGACGTCTAAGCAAGCAGATGAAGCTATATGTATGCAATATTTTCTGAATTGAGATGGACAGTGACTTTTCACGATGCTACCCAACTCTACTACTACGAATGTATCTCTTATTTACGTCATAATATACTTCTAGAAGGTTCTTGTTCTTATATATTAAAATGCCTTTTTTACTGCGGACATTTTATGCGGATACCACTTGCCAAAGTATAAGAACTTAAATACATAAATCAATAAATTAATAATTTTGAACATGATGTCACACGTTCATTACAAGGAACTGAGACGGTTAGTAATTGACTTGAATTAGCTGCATATGCCCATTCGTTACAAATTTCATTTACCTCCTGGCGTTTGAAGAACGTTTTCTTTAGATATAAAAACCAATTTCAAGCCTTCGTTTCTTGGTAATTCCGATTCAATTTCAATAGGAATGGTGAGACCGCAGGATTAAATTAGCTGACGAAATTCTCATCTCCTGGAACATGTAATATGAATCATACCAACTGGCATACTATATAGCAAGCTAGTCGGTATTCATTACGTATATTGAAAGCGATGCTCGGAGTTGAGCCAGACAAGTGATGTAGAAGTGGAGGGCAAAACGTTTGAAAACGGAGGGGTGATTCACTTGGGCTCAGTAAAAAATGTGCAACTGAAAAAGAGCGACGACTACGAAAAATAATGGTATTGGAATGTACAAGTACCTAATACTTACACCGCACCGGTTTTTCTGATGTGGGGAACGCGGAGCCGGCATCCAAACGTTTTTCTTTCACGTGGAAAAGATGTAATCTCTGTCTGGGACGGTTTTATTACGAACTAAGGTAGGTAGACACTTGAAAAGAAAGGCCCGAGAAACACATGCAGCGCGTTTTCTAAGAGATGAGAAAGGAATTGGTCTGGGAGTACATCGTACGATCTTTTCAATGAACCGATGCTCCTCCTTCCTTCCATTCCAGCAAAGGGAGAAAAGAGAATATAGCTTATAGATTGACCTAATTGATAATTGCTTAATGATGGTGTAACTGTTCAGGTTTTTTTACGTTTCAGAAGAGCTGGATTTCTGGAGCTTTTGAGTCGTCAAAGAAAACCAACGATTCTTGGTATTGATGAATAGGATGAAAATGAAAGGCACCCCTCTGCTTGACTTGCATCATCATAACAATAGAAAGGAATGGTTTAAATTATTCTGGCATTATTTGTAACAACCATTCTTGAATAGCTAGTAGGTAGACGTCTACGTTTCAGTTTTTGTAAGCGGTTTTTGTAGCCATATCCGTTTCTGCAGACGTGCAACAAGTATCATTCATTTTTTTTCTATTGAAACAGATATTATAAGACAGCTGCATGGTTGCACAACGTTTTATGTGCGCATGGGGGCATTGAGCAATTCTGAACATGTGCTTTATCGGTTTTTCTACCCTCGCATTAGACCAGTCGCATCCCATCCCATTTGTTGCTATTATGTGAGTATGACGCTTTTCGGTATACAGATAGGTATCAATATTCATGTAAAAAAACTGAAGAAAATCTTCGGATACACTTTTTATGTGAAACTATGTACGTCCACCAAACCCCTCTCTTACGTTTCATGACTTTACTCACGTATCCTCCCTTCAATCGCACAACGTTTTTTTAAAAGTAAAACTGATTCCAGGACCAAAAAATCATCTTGATTGCATTTACATTGGCAATCTCAATGAAAATCTGTCGTCCTGATAATTGGTTGGCGGACGATTTATCTTCATATTAAATGAACGTACGTCATTCTACTAGGCATATATAGAATATATAGAATAGTAACATATAGAATGAATTGTAAAATGCGCCTTCAAACGGTTGGGTAGCTCGTCGGCCAGGCCAATACAAAGGGAATTTCCCTAACACAATTACTTAATTTGGTAGAGTAGCAATCATACAAATTACATGCTAAATTACAGAACATTTCTAATAGAAATTCCATATTAATTTGGTAGTAATAGTGCTCGAGAACGTGATATTTTGTTAAATGTACATAAATATGATTCACTGATTGATTCACATAAGTTTAGTTGGAGAGATGCCTTAGAATGGTTAGCAAGCTAATTACAACATTGTAAAAATGTACAATTGATATTGAACGTGCGGCAATGTGCTAATTGTAAAATGTGTAAAAGTAAAAATAGCACCACTCGGAGCTCATATATATTTCGGCCAGTGTTCAAAATATAGTGCTAAAAGCACCAGTTGTATAATTTTACGGTTCAAGTCAGTAACTAACAAGGGCCAATTTTTTAGGCTATTGTTCCATTTCCCGTGGGAATTCCAACGTAATTATTATGATGCAGCATTATTACTTCATTACCTTCGGTGCAAATCAAATTCCGGACTGTTTGTTTAAGGGCAGAACCATTAAGGTGGAGGTGGAGGGGAATACCCACGGTCTGTATGTGACTTATGATCTTCAGTCTAAAAACTGCTGGTAATTTGTCCCCTCTGAATTTGCACCAGGCATGTGCTATATTCATTGATCAAAATATTATTATTATTATGAGGCAGACACAATGTTACGCAATAGGACAAAAAAATTATGAATGAGAAGGCCAGCGTCAGTCTGAATCAAATAGTAAACTCAGTTATATGACCTTTTTTTACGATTAAGTTGGCTCGTCTGAAGTAAATTTTACAATGGGGTATTATGCACCACAATTACAGTTGTATCACGTCAGAGCAATAAAATACCAATTTAGTGTAAGGGATCTTTTAATGAATGGATGATTAACAGGATGAAATTAAGCAGATGCTATAATAAGGTTTGAATTGTATTCCATGACATTCCTGACTATATTATTTTAGAGTAGCTGAGCTGGAATATCCAACAGGAAACCATGTATTTGCCCAGCCTACCAAGATGCCCATCCCAATCCCAACCGAGAGGTCACAGACATGGATTTAGTAAATGGCGTAGTTAGCTATGTGGGTTGGCACTCTTAATCGCAGTTTTAAACTATTTTACTTAAGTGACAGTGACAGGATTATGACTTATGATATAAAGAACAAGCTCGCAGAATTCATGGAATTCATTATATAATCATTATATCATCATGCATGGTTGCATAAGTATACCCGAGATGAACATTTCACTCCCTCTCCTGCTTTTTTCTCATTCATTCCTGATAATTTCACCAGCATGCTCACGATTGATTGAAACATTTATCGTAAATATGTGCAAAAACAAACATTAAAATTACGTAAGTTGGAATAACACAAACTTTGGAATCGAGAAAACGGGCTACCCAAACTCCTTGTCTGGCAGCTCTTATCGTTTGCCAAGGACCATGTAGATGCGTGCCAAAACTACCCCTTCCGCTCGTATCAGTTAAACCTCATGTGAGTTGTGAGTAATTTTGCGTGTCTAGACGATAAAAGTAAACCAGTGTCAGCATTTAGTAAAATCATACGTGACGATGGACAGAAAGTATTCTAAGATGAATGAATGGCACTTCACATTTCATACATACTTTTACACATACCGTCTCGTGACGTAAGCTTACATGGGATCGCTTCGCTTACTCATCCTTTAGTCATTTCAGTTCTTTATAACTACTGTCGTCTGCGGTTTACTATACGAAGCCAAGTAAGATACTACTTGTGTGCGTATTTTCTAACAAACATGATTGAATGCATGCTTTACAACCGATGGGAAAGAGGGGACTGCAACGTAGAACTATTTGAGTATCTGTAAGGGTAATACCACATGGTTTTTGCATCATCTTTTCACATTTTCAGTGACATGTAATGTATGACTTTCTTATAGCCCAGCTAGCGAAATGCCAAGTATTCAACCCACGTGGAAATGACTTCAAGGGATTCCGTGTCTGAAATATTCCATCAGGCTCCCTAAGAAAATGAAAAGTTAACCATTCCTGATAAATGTTTTCTGGGAAAAGTTATATGTTGATGGTTGTCATATACTTAAAGGTCTTCATGTTGTTTTGAATGGCAGTTCTTGTCGTAAGATTTTGAACGATGTGTAACACAGATAACGCTTTTCCAATGGATGTCAAGTCAATGAATGATCAGATAATTACTTCTTGTAAAAAAAACGAGTGTGTTTCTCAAACTAGAGCATGACTTTTGCTGAGTTAATCAATTGTAAAGATTGTGTAAGCTCGTAACTTTGCAAAACAGTTGCAAGAAGAAAGCAGTCATGTGTCAAAATTCTTTTGTTAGGTTTTGTTTATCCAAGATGATATCATTGATAAGACACGTCGAACTAAAAAAAATTGTGGTCGATGTCCTGGCAAAAACCAATTTTTACGAGAAGAGGAGACGCAACCCACCAGCGATTGAGTTGTGATTAGGTTTGCCTACATATTTTGTTGTATGTTTTCCCTCTACGAAGTGGAGTGGAGCAGTTACTTTTAACATTTCTTATAAAATACCAGAGGTTTGTTGGGCTTCAAAGGACATGAATGGGGGAAAGTGATATTCCTTGAAATTACAATTTGACTTGGTTTGATGAGCCTCCGACCCAATGGCATACGAACTTATGCCGGTTACAAGTATGTACTTACGACTATATCCGACTCTATATAAAGATGCTCTAATAAATTATACTATCCATTCAATTCAACACATCAGATCATTCAACATTGTCAGACTACTGGAGTGAGAAATATTTCTATTGGCATGCGAAATGATGTCTGCAGTCAACTATGAAGTTGCACATGTCGCACAACGTGAAACTGCAGTACATTTAGTTAGTGTAAATGAAGCATGCTACAGGATTTGCTTACAATTGATCTGGAATTTATAGCTTGGCGTAATACAAAATGCAGACGCCTGTAGCCGAAGATTCTTGTTTCACTTGTACCGTTGCACCATTTAATAAGAGTTCTCAACTATATAAAAAATGGCTTACATTATTTTATTTTTTACATTATTTTACTTTATTTTACATTATTATTTACGTTATTTTACATTATTATAATAGCCTTAATGCACCTCCTCAATTTTAATTTGATATATTCATTTGATATACATTGTACACACAAAGTATGGATCTATTTTTGATTTATATAGTAAGTTAATGTCCATTCTGATTACACATTACACACCTATCTCAATAAATGCGCATAAAGGTCAGCTCACGCTCACTGACTAAGTAAGTCAATAAATTGTTGCAAAAGGTATTTTATTGATTTATTTTACCAAGTTCGTTTATTGAAAATATTTGCCGTGCTCATAAATCATTTTAAGTAACAAGTTACAAGCCTGTCATAACCTGTGTGTGTATATGAAAACAAGGCCAAGATAATTTATTTGGTTTGAAACAAATTGTAACTTGTCTTATCTTCATCTTCACTCAATATGATTCTCGGGACGGGACGACAGAAAATCAGTAAATAGAAGACAACATATATAGATATGATAACGATTGCTACAAATTTCACTTGAAATGTGTACGAGCGCAATTAACCATAAATTAAGAATGGCGTACTATATAAATACAGGCGGATTCCTGTGATCTCGATATTCCTAATTCTCGCAAACGCTTTAGACTTTGACCTTTCTTTATTTAGTGAAGTATACTTTGATTTTGTCAGTTTTGCGTTTTCTTACAAATGTTTGTTTGCTTGCAACGATTTTGACGTGATGTCAACAAATTGCTAGTACGTGGCACAATTTTTAGGTCAGCAGATCATCATGATAATTAAGAGCGCAGTGTTCATGGAATCTTTTCAATGTTGTAATTATTGCTGACGTATTATACACAGAATACTAAATGTGGAACTTACCTCAAAAAATTTCAATGGAAATGTCAAACGCGAGCTATTGAGATGTGAATAATGTCGACCACACATACCTATGCATACATATACAATCCTACGTACTTACTTATGCAGACTTTTAAATAGCGTTTCGTCACGGTTCACCTCATTACAGTCTGAGCGTACGCATTGTCAATTGTGTTGACAAACGAGAAACGGAAGTGAGATGTGCTTATTGACCTAATATTTTTCAATACCGTACGGTACTTCAGATGAAATTTTTGATTTCGTTCAAAATGACATATGTTGTAGAGCACATCAAGTTTAGTTACTGCGCCAAGTTTCAGATTTCAGAAACCACACGTTTTGAATTTATGGCGGTTTTGTGAAAACCGGGCATAATTCGGTTTTCCCACTTTTACGCAAAACTGACTAAACCTAGGACTTTAATTCCTTTTACAATTGAAAGACAATTAAATTTTCTAGGTAAGGTAGTCTTTAGATTTTTTAAATTGGTTTAAATTTATTTTTTTTAAATTTATGAAAAATTTATCAGAAAAAACTGATTTTCTCAGAAATTTAAGACCGTAGAAAAAAACCAACTGCACAGGCAGACTCAGCGACCCAAACTACGTGTATTTCACCGTTTAGTTTTTTTTGTGTAAATTTTGGGTTTTTTTCTCGAATGCATTTTTCATTAATTTTTTAAAAATAAATTTAAACCAATTTTAAAAATCTAAAGACTACCTTACCTAGCAAATGTGATTTTCTTTCATTTGTAAAAGGAATTAAAGTCCTAGGTTTAGTCAGTTTTGCGTAAAAGTGGGAAAACCAAAATATGCCCGGTTTTTACAAAAACCGCCATAAATCCAAAACGTGTGGTTTTTGAAATCTGAAACTTGGCGCAGTAACCAAACTTGATGTGCTCTACAACATATGTCATTTTGAACGAAATCAAAAATTTCATCTGAAGTACCGTACGGTATTGAAAAATATTAGGTCTATTGTTACTTCAGCCTTAGCGGGTACATTTTGTACTCGATCACCTCCATCTAATTAGCATTCATGGTGTGCCATCTTAGACATAAACAAAATACGTTTCATTTTAATTACTCGAGAATAAAAGTAAGCTACTCTACTTTTATCCAGTTGCCTTTGCTGAAGTTCACTGTATCCAAAAACTTTGGTACGTTCAGTAAGTCGCATAATTGCTGGAGCAGTAACAGTAATTTAAATGCCACTGAACTCAATTGATTTTGTTTTCGTTCCCATACTTTTAAATGTTTCCATAATATAAACGTTATCTATCTAGCATTTTTATTGAATGAATTAACACATTTAACACCTCATGGTTAACAACTTCTTCAGCCCACCGGAGATTTTCCACTGTCGAAACTAGTCTACTTTCTTGACAATCCTTTGCCAAGGTATGGATGTACTATTATGTTGCATGCGGTTCCATCTGAAGCATTTCATATCTTATCTTTTAAACGCATACAAATGTGACGAATCCTTTTCTTTCGCCCTAAATTGTTATTACAAATTATGTCACTTTTATTCAAGGTCTTTTGAAGTTTGACATGGCTCGTTCCGTTTGATCTTAGGAAAATTGTTCCATCTTTGATAAAATATACCTTAACCGTTCGTTGAAATTTGGAATGTAAAAATTTACGGAAGGACATGGCTTAATGGAAAGTTTTTGCGTCCCCATATTCCATTCACATTTGACATTGACTGCTTGAGTCAATTGCGAAGATAAATATCATCAATACTAACAAGGGCGACTATGCTAGCGCTTGCATCGTGCAACAGTCGTGAGGGGCTGGTGTTGGAGTTGGAGAATACACAGATGTAGATTTGAAGCCAGCGGCCACCATTTTAGTATATAGTATGCATAGCGCATCGAAGAGGTTACTGCGCAATAATGTCTTTACATCGTATCAAGTTCAGTAATTGATAGACATCATTTACGATTATAGGGCTTCTTTCTCGTCATCTCTTCAAGTATCTCATTGATTAATAAAATCCATAGTATTGTATGATATCATGTTTGACGTAGGGATCTTTAATTTTTACTCCTTGGTACATATTTACATGCAGTGCCCGAGGAAAGTCAACATCAACAACAAAGTAATTAATGACTGTTTATTATTGTGGTAGAACAGCTTAATTCATATCCCACCACTTGTCAACTCAATAAACCACAAAGCTTACAATTAAGTTGGACTGAAAATTTTTCAGGTACTTTCATAACACATTCATCCCAAATCAACATGAGTAAAAAATCACATATTAAAATCCATTACCACTACACTACGTATATACCAGACAGCCAATTTCTTTTTCTTAGAAGATTACAATGAAGTGCATTATATGAATGATCGAGTGTGCGTACTACTACTACATCATCATCATCACATCACCCAAACCAAATCATCAAACTTTTGTTATCATTGCGTCGCATGTGTTGGTGGGCTGTGAACTCTGGATGCAGTTCACGGGCACTTTACTCAACATTTATATTTTGTGTTAGAGTGAGTGTACTGACTGATCAGATCAGATCGACGTGTTTGGGTTGATGGCCAGCCTTCGCAAATGGTGGACAGTTGGATTAGGTATGTCAGAACAAAACAGGAAAAATCTGTAACTGACAGACTCAAACACTATATTATGGATGCCTAATTGAATATTTCATTTCACCTCACGTGATGCCTCTGATGATGACGATGAGATGAGATGAGGTGTTTTATACGCATGTCTGTTCTGTATTATTTAGTACGTCAGGTACTTTTCACAAGTCATTGAATGACACAGAATTACGGCGAAATTCCATTAAGTACAAGACGAAATACCTTCAATTTTGCAATGCCCACCGTCGAATGGGAATCCCACAGAAACATATATACCACAGATCCGATTGACTCAATACATGAGGAAGTGAACTGCTATTTTATTAACGCGTATTTAGTTCGACAGAGTGAACAAAACATTTTTCGATAAACCACTTTTTTGGTTCATTCATGTAGCAGCTTTCACGTGACCCAGTCCAAGCCAACATGCTTTATCAGGGATTTTAGGAAAATTTCTGATGCAAGTTTGGTAACAAATCTCGTAAGCAATATGGCATGACATGAAGCAAATGACGGTATGCATTCCTTTGAAGGACACATACTTTTCAGGGTTTTAAGTTGCTGTATTTCAATACACTCGACTCGACAGCTGAACACCTTGCTTCGTTCTCTAAGCAGATTAATGATCACAGAAAGAATGACGCAGTTATTGGTTGAAGAGTTTTTAGCTTTGTTTGAACATGACCTGCTTCCTATATCCTCGTGATCGTGATTCATAAATGTACATATTATACTGATAACATCAAAGATACAAGAAGGATGGGACATCGTGAATGACAGCCGACAGGCAACTGCAGAATGTCATTTGTTGGTACACATCTGTATGTAAATAAAATACTTTGGATGATGGCTCAAAATGTTTTACCTTAATTACATCGTCGGTATCCGCTGCAGAATGGCATGTGGAATGAAGCCAGAAGATAGTATGTAATGTAATTTGCAGAAGTATATTGGGATTGGATGTAGGAGTTGGCATACCTGAGGTTTTATTTATTGAAGGCTTCACGTGTCACATCTGACGACAATTAAAATTCCAAGACATTCAGAATTGATACGAAGTGTAAGCATTTTCCACGAAACAATATGAATCTCCTCTGCTAAATCAAATGGCGACAGGACTATGTCTGCACTTATATGAATAAGTATTAGTTTATCTGGGAAATGGCCATTCAAAACTCATTATTCATTCATGAATTCCAGCGTATACATGATAACCCACGAGACATGTCTCGTTCGTGTTGGTTTAACACATTTATTTAAAGTTTTTGTTGAACAATCTGAGTTAAAGCGTAATCATACAACGGGAGACAGAGACATTTTTACAACATTCCAATCATTTTCGCAGACCAATGATGGAAATTCCAACCATTATATTCCCCAGTTTATCTTAAAAAGTGCAGCGGTTGGTGTGAGTAAGGTATGCATAATGATTAAAGTATTCACCGTTCTGCAATCATTAATAAACTTTTAAGGTGATGAGACATAGGAATACAAGTCATGAATCTACAGTAAATTAATGAATGTTTTCTTTGCAAAAATAATTATTATTATAACCTGTAAGCTACTTGCTACTTCAGACTTTCGGAGCTTTTTATTCATTATCATGATTCCTAGTTCCATGCTTATAGGAAAATATTGGATATATAAGATACAGTGCAAAGCTGCAAATTTGTTACCATCGCCATTTGTTTCTCTTTGGAAATGTACTGATTTTTTAACCAGTTTGGAACTAGCTGGAGGAAATCATAAATTAGTTTATGCAATTTCCTTCCGCTTTTAACTACCACATTATGCTAGATTTATACATGAATTCTGCAAATACCACTACTACTACAATGTCTGATGTAAACGAAGATTTTGAGGTGGAACTTGGTTCACTTTAGTATCACCAATAACGGATCCATATTTACCTCCAGAAGTAGGCCAGGCTTCAATATTTTATGCACACTTGTTATGTTAGAATCAACCATTGATTTTAAGATAATGTATTAGCCATAATCGTATTGTTTTCATAATTTTCATCAGGTATGGAATAAAATCTTCAGTAATTTATCCGCCAAAGATCTGCTGTCGGTTATAAATGCGTGTACGGAATGGGATGAGCTATTGTCTTCAGAAAAGAAATTCGCATTGTTGGAGCTGGTAAAACATTTAGTGTTTCAACAAACATGTTTCATGTACCTAACTTCAGTTTGGTATTAAGGTGCTCCCACTTCTCAATCTCACGAAAAATGATATTCTCAACCTTCGGGAAGTATTTTGCACTGGCCCTATGTTCTTTGGCTTGATACCCTCCGTTGGAAGATACGAAGTTCCCGTACCAGAGAAACTGTCACTGTAATTGAGCGGCATGCAAAATAACTCTAACTGACTGAAATTGTACATTTTACTTGTGCATCTACCAAAATTTCCCATTTTTTCAAATCATCAAATGAAATGAAGCAACATCTAAATTGTGATTTATTTTATACGGATACTCACTTAAAGTATCGGGTTTAAAATGCCATCTTCATTATATGTTTTTTAAATTATTCAGCACGGGGGGCAGAATGTAACTATTTATTCAAATTAAAATGAAGACGAGCGGGTGACCACGAAAAGCATACCCTAGTGGAATAATTTGATGAAAGGCATCAATCACAAATTTTGCCGTCTTGTTTCGTGACAGAAAGACGCAAATATTAGTGCATTATATATAATACCACATAAATATATCTTCACATGCCCCTTTCTACCCTTTTCTTTTAGGCTGTCGCTGTGATGTAGTTCAATTGATAAGTCTCATGAGTGACATTGCCGAGCCGAACGAAATCGGACTAAACCAGATGAAACAAAATATAACCACACCATTCCAAAACACTATCAGTTGATTGATCAAATATTTTTTACGATGACTCATAGAAAAACCTTCAAAGTACAAAGCGCAATAAAATACATACTAGTCGATAACTGATGTAGTAGAAATGTTTGATAACAACAAGGAATTGTGAAATCATTCAAGAAGACTGGATTACATACATACATATCATTCTTACATTTCCAGCAACAACGAAACTGGTATAATATGGTCTTACCATTTCACTTTTCCATTAGATGTGGGCTTAGATATTCGGGGAAGGTTATAATGACACGTTTAACTTTCGTCCAATACCAATACGTGAGGTAAAACGAAGAGTAGTTGGCAATACTACGCTACATGGTAATTATACCAACATTAACAAACCTGTAAGTTGTCATTCTGAGGCGAATAAAAATTGCTTTAATCAATTTTCGGTTACAATGATACTGCAGGAGTTGTGTAGGAGAATTTCACATGCATGCTGAAACACCTGAGCTCAATTTCTTGTTTCATTCATTGCCCACAATCATTGCAGATTTATACAAGAAATAAATACACATTTAATAAGTATTAGTATGCAGAGCAGTGATGTGGGAACTCACCAACAAAGGGTTAATGTTCATCAGTTGGCCGTTCACATGGGCAAATGATGTATTTTTTGTGAATTGATCAATGATCAATGGTAAACTAATGACAATGATGATGGGGATTAGTTGTTGTGAAATGAAAAATCATCATCATGAATGATTCATGAAAGAATCTCGTTAGATGTTTGCTTTCTTTGTGTTCACAAACCTAATTCTCTCCGAGTACAGGAAGCGGTTTAACAACTACGAGACACATCATAAATGCAGCTGGAAAACTCAAGGCGCCCACCTGTCTATCTGGTCCGCAGCCTCATCTCAATTTTCAACTACCTATGTTGATACATATATAGTGATATAATCCAATTGACATGCAAATCAAGTTTAGATGATGAAACTGGATTTTGGCTGCCGAATCCTTACCTTTCTTTGCTCTTCTAACCTGAACCTTGTTAAGGGTTATAATGAGCACAGGCTGCTCATATATATGCCTATAAAATACGTAATATATATGAGACATGTATTTTACAGGTTACTTGAGTCTTAGAATTGAATAGGAAGGTGATGCGTTATTGAGAGTTAATTTCTTGGAAGATAAGATCGATGTGCCCCAAGGCATCGGAAAGTTCACAGCTGCAAGAAATCCTTTGTGAGCCAAACCACCTGTACTCTAACTATAATTATTGACCATCGGATATTATTTCAATCAAATCAATATATTTATTACGCTTCACTTCCTAATTCGATCATATACATTCGAGTCAAGCCTGTGTTTGATGAAAAATTGCGAAGCAAATTTTGAAGTACCTCAACCATGACATCATCATACCAAAATTACTCACCCGATTGAGGTGACTTTCAAAAAAGGAGCACAGACCACAAATTGTTAAAATGTCCTACAAGTGTACTTTTAAAAGCCGTGAGCAATAGCAAATGGGTATATGAGCTGTAGACGTTGATAATAATATGATGATATAACGAAAACCCATCAATATAAAAATATTCACGTCATATCTCCGTGCGAATTTACCAAGATTAAGATCAAAGAGCGGGTTGGGGGTATAAAATTGAATTGGGATGCCGACAAGCTTTCATTTTATTTCATTTATAACCTGTCAACGGTCTAGAATGCGACGGGTACACGGAGTTTTACCACTTGAATTACCGCTTTGTATATCCAATATTAAGAATAGCATAACCAGAATAGAGAAAATGTACAACAGAAAAAGTGAAAACCAAAGGAAAAGCGAATGGATTGAAGTTCAAGATCAATGATGTACCTTTTTGCGAAAAACTGATTAATGATTGTGATTATAGCATTCACGTTGAAGGAAACTAAGTGAGTTTCTTACTATCATTGAGATAGTGATCGTATGCATTTCGCAGTAGACAAATTACTAATTCACTGTAGAGTACATGGCTTCATATCCCAATTATTGATGTTATGTACTATTTCGAAGAAGTTATCAACTTAACGCTTAATTGAATCGCATAATATGTTGGATTAAAATGACATGTTGGTATGAATTAATATTTCCAAATACTTACCGCGAATGATTAAGATGCTAATATTCCATGTTCATTTCAGTATAGCAATGCACAAAGGTTTTAGTAATACCGATTCATGGAAATGCAAGTGTCAATGCAAGTTGATGGATAAAGTAGTTTATTCGAACCCATAGGTTAAAATTTCCAATAAAGTATTTTTCGATAAATTGTTTTAAACAAGTCAGATAAACATTTGTATAATTTAAGCTATATCGGGCGCATCGCATGAGGTCACTTTACGAATACCAAGTAAATTCAGTACGATATATCCTATGAGCTACTGTAAGCAGGAACTGGGCACGTTGAAAAAAATCTTACAAGGCTTTTTCACATAATATGATAAGTGAAAGAGTCGCTGCCCTAACAAGCTGATTGTTGTATACATCCATCTTCATTCAAGTCATAAATCCTTTAACAATGGTGGTACAAAACAAACATCATAATTTCTTGTCAGAATACTAACAAAAAAATAACCCATAATTCCTATCCAAACCATTTACTTATTACATCCAAAATTATTTCTGCCATTAATTAATATCGGTAAATCCTCGTTGTGTAATAATTCAGGCAATTAGTGTCTTCATGTTTTTCATTTTCTTACTCTACTCATCTATATCTATATGATCTACTACTACTACAAGTCAGGTAAGTTTCTAAATGCTACAACTAACTAATGTACTAATTACTGCAATCATTTCACACCAAACCAACCAGCGGTTGCAGTGGAAGCAGCTCGTTTCTTATCTGAAAGAATCCGAATCTACCTAAAAACTAAAAAGCTGAGAAGCCTTGAACCTATATGCTCAAGCTGGAAAAAAGCTCGTGCAATTGTTATATGTTTAATATAATACAAATACAAAAATTCTCGCTGCGCAATAAATCGAATCCTTTCCTGTGAAACATGCAGTAATTATACTCAGCACCAAAATAAAAACGCTGCTCTTGTTTTGATGTAATGTAATCGTAAAATATGAGAGTTCTGACCGAGTTGTTTTCAGAAAAGCAACACTACGTGATAATTGATGAAAGACTTTCCCCATTTTCACACTATAACTTGCTTCTAATGCTGGCGTGTTCTAAGGTTTCGCCCTCAACTAAGTTTGTAAACACACAAATTGGATGTAGAAAAACAAATTACGCAAGAGCGTGGGTAGTCTAACCGCTGAAACCTCTCAAGGAGAAAAACACATCATTAATTAGTAACAGTTATAAGGATGTGTCGTATGCACGGGCATACAAGAAACATTTGGTTTGATGTGTAAAATAAAACGAAAAAAGTTGATAGAAATGTGTATTGCATAATATGGTTAACAAACTGACTACCCAAATCAATATCAGTTATCAGTACATAAATCCAAATAGGATGGCCATAAGGCCAGTGGTGCATATATGTAACTTATTTTTCAAAGTCACAAAACAGTACAAAATACTTAAAAACAGATAGCCCTCTGATCATAATTAAAAAGAAAACTAACTGAAGACTGGGAATTGAACCCTCCGTCATCAAATATTGAAACAAACGATAATAATGGGTTTTTGAATTGGATCACTTTGTGTCGTTCGAAGAAGACTCGGTGGTGGTGGTTTCGTCATTCACAACACTAACAGGAGGAAGAGTTTCCGACGAAACGGGCAACTCAACATCAGCATCGTCAATGCCTTCAACATCACCACCCCCTTCTTCATCCTCATCCTCCTCCTTTGATTCTTTCCTCCTCTTCGTCTTTGGAGATCTGTAAACCAGGAAAGTATTTAAGATGATGAGGAGGGTCTTTCTTATGAATGATTTTTAAGATGAAAAGAATGAATTTGGGCAATGATGCTACATAAAACTAAAAGTATAAGGGACAAAATATAGAGTAAATAGCACCATGATCTTTCCCTTCATTTGCTGCGGAAAGAGGAGACAAGGTCCATATCAGATTTCCAACAAATTAAGCAATGGGGTTTCGGCAGATCAGAGAAAGCAGGTAGGTGAAGAAGAGAAAGGGAGTTAGCTTATATGTGAAATATGAGTAGCCTTAGATTGCTGCAGATTTTCTAAAACATCATACTCAACATGGCACAAGCGTCATTTTTGTGGGGCGACTGGAGACGGAGAGTAAAACCCAAATTAGCCTACGTTGACAAGATGAACCCATTCAAACAACATTATCATTCATTTACAACATTTCAAGAACATTCTTTTAGCGATTATTCAGTTCCTTTATTGCTACTTTTATATAACGAGTTTTGCTATACACACAATAAATTAAAAAGCGGGGTGGTAGCCACAACACGAGGTTGTTGAAGGTTAAAGTTTGAGGTACAGTTATAAAAGTAACACAAGGGGAGTGTAATGTAATGCGTACTAATGTCAATATTATTGCTTGATTTGCTGTAATCAATTTGAATCATGTGAATTAAAATGACCACAACTACTTCACACTCGTAGTACATATATTATTTCTTCGTCGCAAAGTGTTTCAGAAATAACATGGTATACAGAACGTTACTGAGAAGTTTCAAAACTTTTGTCTAATAAAAAAGTTAACCTGAGTTTACACATTACATTGTACACCAACATGGTTAATCACAACTTACTAGATAATTTTTAGTACGACTTAATTTGTAAATATAAATGTATATGCACCTACAGTTTTACGTCTGGCTACAGACCTTAACTAAGCTACTAGTACTTTTAGCAAAAACTTACACGCGATTACATTACCCTACATCTTAGGCATACTGTAACAAACAGACACACACAATCATACATACTAGACGTCTAAACCCACTTGGTTAAATTAGTATCTATTTGTGACATTATTTATTACCTAACGTAGTCGAGGTTTAAATTTGAATTGAAAAACTAATTTAGTAGTGTAAATAGTGTAAAATCATACAGCACCCTATAATCTTATGAAATGAAAATGTACCTCTATGATTCCTAGAAAATACAAATACACACCGTCGACTGGATGTGATGTGGTGTTGGAATAGGGTAAAAAACGGGCATTAAAGTCTAATTAAATATGAAACTGTATAAGAATATAACATCTCAAGTGCTTCAAAAGTGATTATTCTAGTTAGTATAAATATAACAATTTCCTAATAAATCATTATTATTACCAGTGTACATACCCACCTCATGCATATTAATACGCAAAAAGTACAAACATTCGTACAAAAGTTGCTTTAGGGTAGTTTCAGTTCCTCTTTCACTCTACCATTTCATACATACACACACCTTATACTTATATGTATGTATATAATGCAAATTACGATGAGACACGGAATGGAAAATTTTCATGAATCTCGTAAGAACACCAAATCTTGCTTTCATTTAACCTGATTTGATCTCTTTTTCTCAGAGTTATAGTTATCTCAAGGGGCATATGGTGGTGGATGAAGGCATGTATTAAATATCAAATCAAATCAAATTTTATGGTATATGTAATGTAATTACATGAAAAGATTTAACAAGTTTTGAGGAAGAAGATAGTAAAGAGAAAAAAGGGCAGAATAATAGGAGAGATAGCTTTTCCGAAAAGTATATGTTATGTAGGTTCAGGTTTTGTACATCTGTGAATTGCTAGAATTGTATGCAGATTAAAGTATAACGATAAGGTGGAGAGATATGTACCCTAAATTTGATAAAACCTATATAGTTATCTTATATTTTACGCACGTTCTCACTTCTCCCCTTTATCCTTCATGATGCTAGAAAATTTTTGCACATAAACGTCGCTATCAAATTCTGGAAAACTCTAAATTATTACGTCTTACTTTTTTGCAAACGATATAATTCCTACTTCATTTCCTATATTATAAAAGTTCTGGCCCGTTTTATTCATAAATGGAGTCAATCATACATAATAATTCTCAGATCCGACCCGCATTTCGCTCAGCGTGAAATGAACTTGAAGTCTTCCCTTTTCATGGTAAACATTCAAAAACAGACTAGCAAGTCAAATGGTACTATTAAGTCTGTAAACAAGCAGTCGATCCCAAGTATGTGATTTTGTTACGCATCTCTATGTAATTTACCCATATCTTTCTTTCCAGTTTTCGAGAATCATCATCTTCATTCATATAATTCATACGCACTAAAGGAAAGTCCTGACAATCAGTCACTCAGCGATTAAAATACATAACAATTCAGTCTCACAATTTCGTTTGCACAACACTCAAACAGCAGTTCATGCCTAAAATTACTAGCCATTCAAAAAAACTACACTCGGAACAGCCAGTGAATTCATCCGCCAGTAGTTCGCGATACAACAAGCTTACAACTTATGATTATGAACAAATTTGTATAGCTTTGTCTGTCAAAGTGAAAGTCAAAATTTTCTCGTATTCGTGTAATGTGGTATCGGTGGGGTATTATGAGCTCTACGAAAATTTATATAACAGAAACAGACACATTTTACAAACACACATTATGGTTGGTTATACAAACAAAAACTATTACACAGGCTTATAGTGTCTTATGTTAGGTACTTTCATATTTTGAACGAACGTATTACGTATTTTTATGCCGTGTTTTGTATTAATAAATATTAGTTACCCCCAAACTGTTACCTACATAATATGGTACTTGTACAAAAATTTTTGAATGTATCAGTCTTATAAAACATATCTTTGTTGCAGTGTTAACGCTTTTGTATGGGATTAAAAATTCCGAAGCTCTTGACTAATTCCCTGTGTTTTAAATTCTTGTTTTTTGTGTGTGAAATCAAACCTTTTGTATTTTGAAATTCGGAGTTGTGTGACGCGTAGCTAATTGATTGTAAGTTTTGTAAGTAAAGTAACAACAACAACATGCATGGGCACAATTTTATGTAATGTGAAAGCACACAAAATAGGGAATTTTTTAAGGATATTTTGATATGCATGCTGGATTAAATGTGTAATAATAATAATTATAGCAAATGAAAATAAACGTCAAATAAATCACAAGACAGCCAAAGTTAAATTTGAAGTGTTTCGAAATTTCACTTGATATTAATAGTACATTAAATCATCCACATTTTTTCAGAAACATTTGATGTTAGTTTCCCTTAACCTACGTGTTATATAATCGTGCATAACAGATATTTGTTTTGTATAAACCAGTATTTTATACAGTTGTCTTTAAACATAGAGATATAGTATTATATCAAATGAACAAAATATTTTAACATGGATAACTCTCGTCAAACTTGGATTCGCCAACTACAAACTACAAAACTAGGAATACGTATTTATATACACATGTTAATAAATTCATTAAAAATAGTCTAATCCGTTTCTCAAAGTCATGCATTGACTGTGTGACTCTCAGCAAGTAAGTTCGCTTCTCAAATAATCTTCTCTCATATAAACTCCAAACAGACTTGTTCAACGGCTTTCCTTCTCAATCAACCTCCACTACGTTTGTGCCTACACCATACCTACGCAACATTCTTCGTAAAAACTGCACCTAACCAACTCTTTTCCTGATTTAAGTAGCTACTACATGATTATTAACAGTTATGCAAACTATTCTCCAGTTTGCAACAATAAATACGACGATTGTTATTCTTATTACAGCCCCCGATTCCAACTGGAAGCCTCATGCAGAAATTCGTATTGTTTAGTTTAGAAACGTAAAAATATTGTGATGATTTAAAGGACACAAGAGAAACCTGCGGTTCTAAACCTCTATTATTATTATTCAGCATTAGAAAAACTTAAATTCGATAACGAATATTATACTACTTACTACTCCCTACTAATAACGTTTTGTCATTTCTTCAGTCCTTTGTAGTTTTTGTATTCAATGTTATTAAAGGAATGTATTCATGGCTCTTCTACATAATTAGTTCAAAATCCTCAAACGTCTGGATTATAACAGTTAGAACAAAACGCAATAAGGAACAAGTTTAAATTGCAATGCAAGCACAGGAACTCAATATTTGCTAAATTGTACCATGATGATGATGCCAAAGATTTAGAATGGTACGGAAAATAAAGCCAAACGTCATCAATCAATCAATCATGCACTTGTTGTAAACTATCTACACGGTTTTTGCACGTTTTTGTTAAATATTTTTGAACCAATAATTTTAGCCAACGTCCATATTTTCGTTAGGCGGCTGATTCAAATATTTCCATGAATCTACATTCAAATCTCGCAACCAACACCCACATTTTTTGACAGCCTAGCTTCTTCGGATCTTACCCGCTTTTTTATAAAGAAACCGCTTAAAACTACAAACATACCAAAGTCCCCAAGCCTTAAAAGGTAACCATGCATAAGCCTTTTCTGACTGGAAAACCTCAATCGTATTACACTATTTAATATGAAAATTTTGTAATGAAACGTAAATTTAATACTTTACTGTTTGAAGTAATAAGCGGCGACTGCCACTGAAACTGAAGCGGCAATAAAAATAAATAAATATTTCTTATCGGGGAATAACCTATAGAAGCCTTGCATTGCTTCCGCTTCCTTCTGATGGGCTTTGATATCTTTGATCTTCTCTCTTAAGGCTTCATTTTTGGCACGCCTCCTGAGGTTAGCTTCATCTGATGTTGTCACTCCATTTGTTCTGCAAATAAAAAGCAATAGTTAGTTTGGACTCAATCCCAAAAAGTTTCAATGATTCAATGCTGAACTGAATTTTACTCACTTCACTTCCGATGTATTGCATGTAATCGCAACTTCAGCCTCTTCCACTTTGCTGCTTTCCCTTGCTTCCATGTTAGTAGTAATAATGTGAGATTCTTCGGGAATAGGAAGGACGGGCTGCTCCTCTTTACTGCTAGCTGAGTTAGCAGAGTCATCATCTATATCATCGTCATCAATCATGGAATCCTCCGAAGATTCCTCTTCTGATGATGAAGTTGGAATATCTGGAAGCGGGCGATCGGATACCGACTCCAATCCACGAGCTGGCAATGTACAGTCATAATTTGCTAAAATTACACCCTTCATACTTAACAACAGTCCCAGAAAGAAAAAAAATATGTGGGTATTATGTGTTGGTGAAAGTGACAAACAAGTACCTTGAATCAAGCGTCTGTAAAGCTCTTCTTGTACTGATGATGTGAGGGAATCAATTCTCTTGGGAGGAACAGGCTTGTCATCAACTTCAATAACATCAACATCCCCATTCTCGTTTTCGTCCGACATGAAACGCTTCTTTCCCTGGAATTAAGCACATAATACTGTTTAGCATATTGCTGCAATGCTGCAAAACAAAGCCTAAAAATATGAAGGAAAACAGTTTTACCTCTGCTAACTGCTGTAGGCCTTCTAATATTGCGAGATATGAAAATCGTAACTGATCCGCAGTTTGAATTAAGCCCATTCTAAACTTTCTCATGTCCATTAATACATCCTTTATATTTACAGTAAGTCCTTCCTCCATCTGCAATTTCATAAATAAAGTAGAGAAAGCCATTCCTCAAATATTCAGTGTATCACACAATGGGGATTTTATAATTTCATACCATAAGTAGGCATGAATCCACCAAACAAAAGGTTCCTGAACGGCCAATACCAGCAGAACAATGAACAACCTGATAAAAATAGAAATAAAGTCATGTAAATGGTGCTGTGTAAGACGCTGGTTAATGATGCAATCCTATTGTCTTACCGGTGGTCCAACATTGGCATTTAAAACTCCGCTATCTCTCACAACTTGTAGAAAGTGGAGGAAAGTTCTTGGAGTTGAAGGAACGCCGAAATCCGGCCACGTTGTATAATGAAATTGCAACACTTCTCGGGTTTCCGATGTGTTCATATCCTCCACTCTGCAACACATCAATGATACAATAGATTAGATTGGGGATAAGATGTGGTTAACTGGTATGCTTTCACAATTGAGTTTCGAGTTCATTACCTCAACGTTCTAACCACAAAGTTTCTCGACTGCTCTTCTGACATATATCTCACTCGAAGATCCACGTCATGAAACTCCATTACATCATTATCTTTGTATATGGCTCCCATGGGCCAGTACTGATGGCACTTAATCTGCAATTCACAAAGGACACAATGAACTAATTTGCAATTTCAGTTTTACGGCTCGTTATACATGCCCCGTTTGTCATTTATTTTTGGGTAGACATTGTTTTGTTCTACTTTCTGGCTCAACTCACTTGATTTTTCTCGATGACTTTATTTAACATTAGAATGGCTCTAGAGTTCTGTTCCCAAATCATTAACCAGAAATGGCCAGCTGTATGAGGTAAGGGTCCCTGAGTTAATATATATCTTCGACCGGCTTTCGAAACCTTTTTATAAGATACATACAAGCATTATTAATACTGATTTAATATGACTTTGCGATCTGTTTGTAAAAAGCTAAATTTACCTGCACAAGGCTTGCATTGATATAATCCGATCCCTTTGAAAGAACGACGCGACTGTGATCGAACGGACTCACATCCCGATATCTGTTCAACATTTTATTTGCTGCAGATCTCGCAGCAGCGCATGGGAAGTCATGAGCTAAGCTCTCTGTACGAATTGTCTAAAATATAAAATATAAATTCCATTACATTTCACCCTGAAGCGAAAGAATTTCGCAAGTAATGGGAAAAGTTCATACCTGATATATGGAATTCCATCCTATCCTCTTATCAATATTGTCCACCTCGCCCTTTATTTGTTTCAGATGTTCTTCAATCATGATGACAGGTTTCCACCAACACACATGCAGTTTTTATACTCAACTTTGTTGCACTGATGATGCTCAGCGTCTAATCATTCACTGTCTTTGTTCCAAGTTTCTTCTTCGCCTTTGCTTGTATAGGTGGTAATTCAATTAAGTTTCCGCAAGGCCGAATTACTACTAGACTGTTTCCCTTGCAACTACGTGTTAGCGTGACATTCCAACTAAGCTCTTGCTCTTATCAACGGGCTAATTAGAGGGAACCCACAAAACTGAGTAGTAGCCAAGTGTGGGAGGAACAGCTCCACAATAATTTGACTCTTTTCCGAATTTCTAGTTATCCTTGCTCCTTCACTGAAACACTTATTCACTCTTATTTCAGCTCTACACACTAGGCATTTTTCACCATATCCATGCAGAACTTTGATCAGTTGATCACTCCAGCCAGCCAGAAAAACGAGTTGATGTACGATAACTACTATTGATCTCTTTTTGGATACCTCGTTCTGGAAATCAAATAAAGATTAGACATAAGATTTTAGCTAAATGCTTTTCCCGTTCATGCTTCTTTATAGATAACTAAAACCAATACCTATATAGATGTTCGTTATAGAAAACTCAAAACTATTCCATACATATTATACATATACAAATGTACTAACTCACACATGAGGAAGTACGTTATACTTCAAAAGCAACATGATGAATGAATACCAAAACCAACCTAACAAAATACAGCCCAAACTGTTCACTAGCCAGAATGAAAAAAAAATGAGTGAAACAAACCACACCACACGACGTCCAATACGCAAGACTCACATAAAAATAAAATATACATAAAATGAGTAAGAAGATCTAAAAATATGTGTGTATAATTACACAAAGTATGTGCTCAATATACTAATACGCCAACTCAAATCATTAAATGCCCATGCCCAGATAATCTAAAAGCTTTGACGTACATAAAAATGCAACCACTTCATGTCGAGTCAACCCAATCATCCGTTTTCATGTTTAACCTATAGCGTATTTCATATGCAGCCATAAAAGTATGGTTGGTTAATATCGAGAGTTAATAGCAATCTGCAGTGGTTTGGTTTCTGATGTTTGACATGCGTGTGCCTCAATTAAATTGTCGAACTGTCAACATTAATTGAGTCGTTCATAGGATGTATTTCTGATGGTGTGATTTATCTACTTTACACATGGAACCGAAGCATATGGCAGAATATTTCATATCACATTTTTTTGTCCCATTTTAAAAGACTGAATCGCAACAGCAGAAAATTAATAAGGTTTCATAATTACATTTTCTTTTGAATGATGTAAATCGCAGTGGCGGACCTCTTGGAATATAATATGCATGTATTTTAGATCGAATTCCTTTCTTAAAAGCATGGAAATGTTTTTCCTTCTTCTGCTCCAAAAGATAAAAGTTACATGGAACGGAGGAAGCAGTGTGGAGATGAAATCACAAAACCATAAAAAACGTTCTCAGCGCAATGGAAATAAAGGGAGTTTTTCCAGCTTTTATTTCAGTTTACGATACGATGATATGATACGATACACTTCGTGATAAAAGTCGACAAAAGGAATACGAAGAAAAGCAATGGCAATATATATGTGATTTTTGCTTCGCAACACGGAGCTCAAAATCTGACCCTTCAATTCTTAGAAGGAAGTTTGACAATTTTCTAGGTATTACAAAGGAGAGAAAGAAAGAAGGGACTTGTCAATAACAGGAGCGAAGTGACTGTGAGTGAGTGTACCTTTCTGAGGAACTAAATAGGATTAGACTAGGCCATCTGATCATCAACGCGTTACTAATACCTCGCCAGAGGATACTTCATTGCTCTTGGTAAAGAAGGAAGAAGAATCAAAGATGAAACAAACAGCAACAAAACAAAATATCATACAACACAAAGTTGCAGGGCAATAATACAATACAATACTTTGTACATTTCTAAGCAAACCATACAGAAAAATATGCTGCAAACGTTGGCTGATCCCTTTTGTCAGAACTGTCTTTTGTTAAAAAACACTCTACTTTTCGTAAATAGAAATGGGAAAGTTAACATTTGTGATTGCGACTTATAACCGTAAAGTAGATGCGCATAGTTTTTGTAACACAATTTTCACGATAAAACGTTGTTATCTCTGCATCAATACTTTTCTTGCGAAGACTCCATGTTTAAAATCAGTACAAAAATCTGAAACACGAGCAAATGTACATTTTCCTCGTTGATTTTTAAAGCAAAAAAATCGTTTCTCAGAGCAAATATTTAATTATTTTCACCGTAAAACTGATAAGCGAACAGATTCTAAGGGAATGAGGAATGTTAAAAATATACATCTAGCCTCGGTCAACGGCAGCTGAGTGAGTGAGGGTACCTAAATTTTTCCTCCGAAGAGTTGCTTAATAGTTTCATGGAACTTCATATCATATTATTCGCCATTTATCCAGTAGATTAGTCACTGTGCATTTATGTGCTTCACTTGGAGATAATAGATGCTACTACGTTCATTAAAAATTTAAGCAAATACGACTTCGAAGAGATCAAATAAATACAAAAAGTATGTTAGCATCTGGAATTCTGGGAAAGTGTCCATTGCCAAATCACAGCCATACCTACATACATACGTATTTCCATCGAATCTACTTAACTCGATGATTTAAAGAATTGAAAAGAAATCATTTTGCAAAACAACTTAATAGAAATATTCCAACTTGACCATTATGGTTGGTGAGTAAATGAATTAGTTTGACCCCTTAGGTTGTTGCCTTTGATCTATATTTTAATGTAATTAAGAGTCATGAAGGGCACGCCAACTTCAGTTATGGCTTGACAGTAAAGAAACGCTTAATTCAAAATATTATACATTCCGTGAGTATGTATTTAAAATGTTGGAACATTTGCGTCTTTCCACATGCTCCGCATAAAATCTGATAGCCTGGAAAACTTTTTGGTACCTCATTTCTATTCAGATTTATTTTGTACATATTTCCTTTATCTGCCAAACTACACTGGTGTTTTGTAACTGTGTCATAAGAGCCATAAGACATATTGTTTTACAAAACGTTGTGATGCAGGTGTCTTCGTTAGGTACATGATCCGTGCTCTTTCAATAACAATTTTGTAGAACTGAAGAGAACTTTTGTACCACATGGAGGCGTACTAGATTGTTTGATATAGTTATTTGGCATGTGTCTTATAATTTTTCGTAAAGTAAATAACTGAAGACATGTCGACAATAAATTGTAATTAATTACTCTACCATTATTGCATAGCAAGCACTCTGTTGCTGTTTGGTCTAACTTTTAAGCTAAAGTAAAGTAGCTGTTGTAATGCCCTAAAGTATTGTACACTTTAATTTACTACTTGTGTACATTAATACGTGCGTGCAGTAAATTATTCTTAACTCAACTCAGCAACTTCATCACCTAAATCAAACTATTTCCAATCATTGATAAGCTGATGTGACGTGATAAGCGTTGCATGCAGACACATTTAGGCAGTAAAACTCAGTTTCCTCATGGCAAATAGTTTTTATTGCATTCTGCCAAAAATGCATATTATATGTGTTTGATGGTCTATTTCTTTTTTGATTTATTTACTGATTTCAGTAGCCGTCTTCACAAGCCGTTGTATCAGAATTGAGAAAGATTTTTCGCACAACACCTGCACGTGATTATTATAGCACCTTTTAATTAATGTCTAGGCATTGAAATCGGAACCGATTGTAACGTACATACGACCAGCTATTTAATATTCACTGCAGGTTCATTCACAAGCCATGCTTCTATTATTAATACCAATTTGAGTTGACAAGCTACGGCCACAAAAACATTTTTACAAGTTCAGTACGTACCGAATTTATTGCGACAGCTTTGTCCGTGCAACACGAGTAAAATCAGTGAAACTAGCTGTACCATATGAATGTACAGGAGTTACTGATGTCACTATAATATTATGAGGTTGGCACAATCGATATTGTTTTTCCTTTGGTGCTCAGCTCATCGACTATTCAGTTTTCTGGTTTACTCATCATAAACAAGAATCTGATTTAGATATTCCACAAAAATACGATTTTCACAATGCCACCACACAACCACCACTATCAAAACCCAACCACAGCTATAATTATTCTCCCTAGAGCAGTTATAGTTGATAACTACTGACCTGCCTGTTTTGGCCACCACCTTTTTTACGTTAATGAATGTATCCCTCCAACAAAATATGCTCCTTCTATCTAACTTCTTGTGTGACTCACTGCTTAAAGCTAACTTTCATTCCTCATTTAGTTGCAAAGCACAGGGGAGGTTGGTTTTGGTAGCATACGGCAAGGCAAGTAGTTCGTTAGCACTAACAGTAATAACCTCATGTGGTAGTAGTTCTCGGACCTTATTACACAAAGGCAGCTTAAAAGATTCCCAGAAAAACATTAGCATTCGTATTGTCAAGTAAGGCGCAAGAGAAGAGACAGAGGCATACTTACTAAATACTTGGCAAAAAACGAAAGGAGAATCTCTAGTAAACCCTACCTACCATTTCGATAAAAGATAAAGCACAAACTATGTATATAAAATTAATGTAATTACGGTATTTGCAAGGGAAACCTCGTTAAACTTGACTTTTTCTTAACGAAACCACCATCTGATCATAATTGTAGAAAAAGTGTGACATTATAACTATTTACGAAGCAACGTGAACAATCTTATCTCAAAGCATGACTGTAAAATGAGTTGGTTCAAGCACTTGACTTGACCAAAAACACTCACAGACAAAAAGGAAGTGAGTCCTTTCTGCATAAAATATACGGTATGCCATGTCAGCGCGCTATGCTCTACAGCGTCAGATGAGTGAAAACGGCAGCAATAGGAATCGTGATTGCGGCACTATTTTTTCTCGAACTTTTTATGTTATATCTTGA
>JAQGAP010000314.1:0-41810 GCA_034697805.1 Orchesella bifasciata | reverse complement strand
CATACGCTTTGTATAACCTAAAAAGAGAAGTTGAGTAACCTAAGCTAAGTGCTGGCCGAGACAAAGGTGAAATGAGAATTTTTGCTCCAGAACATAGTTTACAGAAGGCAAGGTTGCAAAGGAGGTAGCTACAATGAGTGTACAATAGTAAATAACATGGTAGTAGAAAACGTTCGCCTTTTTCTTTGTCTTAAGTTTCCAGTCTCCAGCATCAACAGTAAGAAGTAGCAGCATCACTATCATTTCAAGACCATACATATTTTTCTTTGCTGAACTCCAGGAGCAACAAAGTGCAGTGCTGGTGATGGTGTGTGTTCCTCGTTTGTAGACATAAGTTAAGTGTAGAGTTGGGTACGGCATGGCGTAGCATGAATGCATGGTAGTATGAGCCATATTACAATATTTTTTCTTCGTTTCCAGCAAAGTAAGTAAGTTCTACGTTTGGGATCATATCGTGTGAGTGAGATCAGAAGGAAAGAGGGAGAAAGTGGTTTATAGGTAACGTTCATAGTGAAAGACTTAGTTGAAGCGTAGTGCTACAACTTGCTCGGGAGTATTACAGTGAGCAGACCTAAAATACGCTGTTTTTTATTGTGCTTGGGAAAAAAGGGAGAGAGAGAAAAAATGTAAAGCTGTCCAAGTCCAACTTCGATCGTTGTAGTAGTAGAGCATCATCATCGTCATCATCATCATCATTTTCAACTCTCTTTTGTGCAGAAAGTGACTTGTACACATAGAGTTTTGCCATCTCTTGCTTCTCCCTTTCTATGCATGCATGCACGCACACACAAGCTTTTTGGAACCTTTTTATTCCAGGCAGGAGCTTGGGAAGAGAGAGGAAGGAGTAGTCCGTAGTCAGTAGTCTACTCTCCTATGATATGAAATGGAAAGGAGGGAAAAAAGCAAGCGTCCAACACTGACATTCTCCCACTCTCTCAGAGAATCTCATTTCGTCAAGACGAGACGAAAAGGGACTTACAACAGCCAGCCCAGCATTGTATGGTATACAGCAAAGCAGCTTTGCATTGCAGTGGATAGCACAACACAAGCAGCCGGGTAAAACAGAGTGAGCACCGAAAACGCAGAGCCAGAACGACTCCGTCTTTGACTAGTGCACCACAGACAGAGGACGAAGGAAAGGGAAGCCAAGCCAGGAATAGAATACGAAAATGTGGTGGAGTTGCTCCGACTTCTCCTGCTCGTCAACACGTTCTTTTCTTCTCACTTTCTTTCCCTAAGTTTTCCTTCCTCTCTGTCGTCTTGCTCGTACTTTTATCGTATTTATATTTTTTGACTCTCGTTGTGTTGTTTCCACTTCTCAAAACTCATTTGCAGCTCACAAATAATATATTAAGCTGCCAGATATTAGTCTCGCCTCTATTTTTGTAAAGAGACACGACACAACTACGGAAACGAAGGGCACCAAACAAGGACACGGAACTTGAGCAACGAATCAATAATAATCCGATAATATTTTTGACAGTTTTTCGCCCACAAAACAGGTGTTAGCACCAACGGCAATCTGTGAAATTGAAAAGTGTTGTGTGGTGTTCTGGAGACAAGTCAGCTCAGATATATTATTGCTGCTTGTTCAAAAGTTGTAACTTCAACTCACCAAGAAAAGGCAGCGAGGCCGAGAGTAAGAAAGAGGACAGGACATTGACATTCCAAAGTAAATCTGCTGTTGTTGGAGTGTACGAGCGTACGCGTACTTACTTGTACTTTGTTCTGTACGTAGTACCATTTTTCCGCTCTCAGACAACACGAACACTGTTTACTTTCGACATTCGAGGAAGAAGGAAAGTACAAGTACAACAACGTCATCAGCATCAACATCATGATCATCATGTTGTGATCCTCATTTCCCATGCTGCCGACTCATCCTCTCCTCCAACACAATCTTTCTCATTGATTTTAATAGCATCATCAACGCCACTACCAACCACTAGCTGTTGTACATACACTGCTACATTTCCATTTCACTGGTTTCTCCGACTTTCTTGACTTGAGTCTTGAGTGCCACTCAAAAAAATAGAGACCGGGAGTGTATCACTTTCAGGTTCTCACATCTCATCTCTCATTTTTAAAAAGATGCCCATGCCCGCTCCACACTACGTGAATCTGAAGTCTGTCTAGAACGTGAAGAAGAAGAGAAGGGATACATGAAGGCTCCCATGAAACAAGTTAAGTTGAGAAAGTCTTTGTAGAAAAAAGTCAAAGAAGTTGTCACAGCGAACAATTCTCCATTTCTTTTTTGCTGACAATCTCTGTCTCAAAAGCCGGCTTTCTCCCGGGGAAAGAAAGTGAAAGAAGGAAAGCGTATTAAAATTCGACTTTGACTTTTGGACTGGATTTTTTAAAAGAAAGTGTATAACTTAAGTGGATACAAGAAGTTCGGACCGTTGGCGAGGATGAGGTTGATGATGATGATGATGACGAAGAAGATCACATGAAGAAATCATTTACGATATGAAAGAGCTCTTTGCCAAACTCGCTTACCGTTCTCCTCGTCATTCTTTCCTTCATTCTCCAAATTGTTTCGGGAGCAATTTGCTAAACTTTGAAAATTAGAAAGGGAGAGGACGGAAGGGAGGAAATTAAAGTTTTAAAAATAGACATACGCACGCCGACACTTTGTCTTGAAACAGGAAAGAACAAAGAATAAAAATTAAAACGAACTTCTCCGAACTCAGATTAAATTTCCAATAAATCCCATCTTCTCTCCTTTCTCTCTTGCACATCAGAGCAAGAGTCTGCCTGCCTGCTTCTTCTACACACACTCTCCAAAAAAACGGAAGGAAATAAAGAGAAAGCTGGTCCAACAGACTTCTATTTTTACTCCCCTTCCAAAGCGGGTTTCAGTCCAGGGGGCAAGACAAGGCAAATAATAAGAACAAACACATAAGACGATTAAAGTCTTCTTTTCCGAAAGCCCAACTACTTGCTTTCCCAAAACTCTGAGCAAAAAATTTCATTGGATTCATTTCAACGCGTGTACAGTTCCAGGAGCTGCTGCTGCTATTGATTGTAACAGGAGTCAGAAAGTAAACTGTTTTCAACGTTGTAAGCCTGCTGCTCCACAGCATTATCTCTCACAGCCTCATAATTTGTAATGTAAATCATCAAGTGGAAATAATAAAGGTGGGACAAAACAGGAACAAAAAACAATTTCCCCTTCTTGTCTCGGTTGGCTCAGGTGGTTTTATCTGTCTTCTGGCGTTGAGTACAGTTGGCTTCTAGAAAACCACGGTCGCAGGAAGGAACAAGTTCTTTCTCCCACACCAACCAACTTGAAGAAAGACACCTGTGAAGGCAGAGAAAACAAGAGTGAGTTCATTCATTTCCCTTGCTCTCGCTTTCTCTTACACATTATCGCTTTGGTGGATGCGTGCGTGCATAGAAATCATCAAAAATACCTTTTGCAACATGTATCATAAAAATAATTGTACGACTTATTTTACCATCGTTTGTGGCATGGCATTGCATGACATGACTGATGTGATGGCTATGGCACTATGCTATTATCCCTTTCCTTTCGTTTGCTATGCTTTGCTCAACCTGAAGGAATGCTCAGTTTTTGCCGAGATAAAATGCTTATTATGGAATGGCATGCCCGTTTGACTCTTCCTACAGTCAACGTAACTGTGTGGTTGGTCAGACAGAATCAGTCGGCCGGTCACTTTCATTTTGGGTGAAATGGGGCTGTTGCGGAATTCACTTACTCACCTTTCATTTCATTTTGGCTATAATACATATACCACACTCTACTACGCCCATGATATGCATGCATTCATTAATAACTGATTGGGAGATGGCTGACGAGCCCAGTCTCCCTCTTTCCCCATGAAAACAAACGTAAAACCAAAGACAGTCAACTCAGCTCCGACCAGCAGAAGTAGTAGAGAGGATGTTGGCTCGTGAATAAAAAATTAAATTGATTACTTACTTCACTTCTTTGTGGTCGAGGTTGAGAGGTGGAGTGGAGTGATTAGAAGTGGGAGGATACACACATATATAATCACAATCGCTGCTCCTTCCGCACACACAAAAAACATATATAGAACGTTAGAATATTATAGCTTCAACCATCAGCCCCATTAATAATTTTTGAGCGTGCATGTAGTGTAAGTCAACAAAGTCAACAGTCAGTGTCAATATTACTCCCGATAATGGCTATATTTATTCGGACATTTTTAATTGAATTGTCTCTCCATCTTTTATCCATAAAATGTGAGTGGAGGGACGTTCATATGTACTTATGTCATGGAGTACAATAATAACATTATAATTTGCAAAAAAAAAAAACTGTTTCCTTCCTTCCTTCCTGGTCCTATTCACTTATGATATTATAGGGGGACTACATTTCAGCTAGGACATTTCACCCAATGATGAATAGAGAGGGAATGGGAGAAAGGAAAAACAAGGTTTGGGAAAAGAGACGTTAAAACGAGCCTTCGTACTCCACTCAGCGCCTTTTCAATCAACCCGAGAAGAGGAATGAAAGAACAAAAGGGAAAAATGTACTGGTGAGGAAAGCCCAACGGTCATAAAATATACATTATGGCTTCCAACAGGCACTACAAGTTTTTTTTCTGCTGCCGACTAGTACGAGTACAGTTCCAACTCCAACTCTTCTGCTTGAGTATCTCCCTCTCAGTATGTGTGGAAGTAATAAAAAACGTGGCCAATTTTCTATCACTATCACATCACCCTAGAAATAGCAGGGAGTGGAAATGAAAACGGAGTATATTTTTGCGGCTACTTACTGACAATTTTTTTTGTTTGAGGTCTCTCTACATCAGTTCAGCACTTTATGTATGTGTGACTTGACTGGGACTAGTTTGGTAGTGTTGGCTGCCCGTCTCAATACAATTATCACGGTGGTAAGGAACATAAAAGCTTGGAGTGCACAATCAAAAAATAATTTCTTTGTTGCATGCTCCCTAATGGTGATGGGCCTAATACTCATGTGCGAAATTAATTTGTTAGCATTTCACGAGATAGGTTATGGTGTCAAAAGCCGCAACAATTTTTCCCATTTCTCTCCCGCTTCTTGTCTTTAACTGCTTTTTCAGAAAATGGGTTTACAGCTAGAAAAGAAATGAGATGGGTAAAAGGATGATGATGATGGTGACAATGAGTTTTTTAAAGCAAAGTTTTATACACTGAAAAGAAAGCAGTTGTCGTAGACTCACAATCAAGAAAAAGTAGAGTGGAGTCCAACTTTTCTTCATTCCATTTCACATGTGACGAATAAGAAAGACGATAAAATTGTGAGGAATTTCACCTCATCATCAACGATATGCATTTACACAAGAGCCGTTCCACTTTTTACCATTTTTAGAGTGCAAAATGTGAATAAGCATACATAAGTAGGAATACATATAAGTCTCATTGCCTCATCCAATCTATCCATCTACGCTCCATCTACGCATTTTGAGAAAGGAGGATTTCTTGTGAGGAAATAATGATGATGATGGTGGTGCTGATGGTGATGTTCGCTCACTCAATTTACAGCGGTGAGAATGAAGCGCTTGTACACGTTCGCGTACCACAATGACAATGACACTTTTCGCTCAAAACCCAGCCGTGCTGTGCTGTATCACTTATTGCTGAGGTGAGGAGAGTGTGAGCGAGTGGTGGTGGTGGGGAGAGGAGCAGCATAGCGGAGGAGAGGAACACGGCTAACGTTCGTAATTCGAAATGACAAGGATTTACTTTTGTGGCTCAGCTTCTTTCTCAATAGTGGAAATCCTTTCTTTGTCGCTTCAATTCATTTAATACTCTCACTCACCATCTTTCTCTCGCTCATTTCACTTTCTCTCGGTTTTTTTATGCACTCGTCCTCATCCTGCCGCTGTGAACCAAGTTCATTAGTAGAACTAACCATTTGTTTGGTGACGGCTTTCCAGAAGTTTCATGGGAAGAGTTGTTGCTTCCATTGCGAATCGCAGAAGTCACTCACGACTACTCCTTTATCCTTATCTTTTATTTCTCCACTAAACATTTAGAGAAATTCTCATTTCTCTCATGGAAGTTGAAGCTTTTTGAAAGCCGGAATAATAAAGTACATAATATACCAACGAGTACCCAAATCAAAAGCTAAATGTATATAAAGATATACATGGATTCAGTAGTCGCATTTGGTTTTTGCTTGTAATATTCCAAGGTCATATTCGGTAAATAACATTTTATCCATTGACCTACATAGGTTAATGCAAGTACGTTGAACCGTACTAAAATGAAATGGTAATTATATAGATCCACCGGAATCACTATAATCTACATTGCTGAGTGGGTAGCTGACAAGCAATTACATTGGTGTTTTTCATTTCATGAAGGACGAATGCTTAATCAGTCAATAACTAATACATGAAGACATCAGTAAATAAATAATGAAGATTAAAAAATAACCAATCTTGTATTTAACTCATCATGTAAAGCTACATGTCATACAAGGTCCTACATTTACATCAGTTGTTAAAACGAAGCCGTACAATATTTATTTAGCGCTTTTGACATTTCTCCTTTCATTTTGATCCATCTCGGAGATAATATAATGGAAGCCAGTCGAGTAAAGAAGATTACATTCCACGTTTTGTCTAAAATCCACCAAATCTTTGATGTAATTTGAAAACCATTCCCATCCACTCCCTATAAATACGTACATAACCAATAGTCTGCTGAAACCTCATAGTCGTTTTCGTTACGTTCAACTTAAAATGGAATTAAATTGACAATACTTTTCATTCTCGCTCACAATAGAAAAGTTTGCTGACATGGGAAATGGATTTCTTTGAGTGATGCGATACCTTACAAGGGAAATTGTCCCGACTTCTGGGAAACTAGGCAAGCACACCCGTAATCATAAACATGATGCAGAACTTGCCATAATGAAAATGACTGCCACGCAAAAATATTTATTCCTGCCAACTGTAAAAGTTTGCGTTAGCAGAATGCAGCAACTGGAAGAGATATCTGTATGTAGGAATATAAAAGGTAGGATATGGTAGGCGCTTGAGGCACCACAACACTTCCTATTCTGAAGCAGCATCAGATAATTACTGGGAACGTTAACTGACTGCGTGCCATGTATAATTGCTCAAAAAACATTTTTGCTACTGTGTCCTCTCCATTTCTACATGGAGTTGTGGTGTATAGACTAAATACAAGGGACGGGTTTAACTTATTTCATTTCGAATCCATCAGAAAAGTTCTCATCTCTTGCCATCATTTTTGCAAGTGGAATGTCTCGAGAGAAAACTACAAAAGTAAAACCGTATAAAGACTCTTGAGTTTGTTCATTCCTCTTAAAATTCCAGAGCATGTACATTCTAGTGGTTGGCAGAGACCGGGAAAAATAAGTGACACGATATGAATGTTGATTAGACAGTTTTGATGAAACGGTTGTGCACTCTGTTGGACTGAGGATCCTTGAAACAAAAGAATGCTCTGTTCTCGTTTACCCAAGAAGGAAAAAGGGATATTGAATTTTGTATAAAAATATATATATATTTGCACTTCTCTCCTTACCACAGGATGCCACCAGCTCATCCCACACATACACATTTGTACTATACTTATATAAAAGTATCCAAATCCAACATGCTCATATTTTATTTCACCGGATGAGTCCATTGGATTCCACGTGTAGAGTAGAGAAAGTTCGTCCGTTTGTGAGAAGAGCAAGAGAGATAGCAAGTACATAACATACGCAGACAAAAACACAGTTCGTTTCTATGTACCATGCTTACTACTCTCTCTCCTTTTGTGTGTGAGCAAGAAAGAAAGATAGAGCTAGCTGGAGTTCAAAGTGTCTTTTTTGTATACAAGGCATTGATCCAGAAGCATGGCAAAACTTATTGTTAGTCTTATTGTTAGTCACCCCTCTATTCACGTACTACCTTGAGATGTACGTACGTACGTACGTACGGAGAGCGTACACGACTCGACGTTTATTCTTCATACTTTTTTAAGAAATAAGAAGAAGGCAAAGGCACAGAAAAAAGGTCTTTATTGATTTTTACGGCATAACTTGTTGTAACGATATTTATCATTTTCTTCCACTTCCTCTTTCTTACTTTACTCCAGGCCACTCATTTTCTGCCTGCCCGTTCCTGTTTTCTTCCTGGTTTGGTTAGAAAATGAAATGCTAACTAAAAGTTCGTCCTCTCAAGACCCATTTCTTCTCATAGTTTGCGCACTCTATCCATGTACTTGGATGTATATTCCCAAGGAAGCGGAAGAGAAAAATCTGGAGCAAAAATAAAAATCTTGTTGAGGTGCCGCCACATTCACTACTGACTACGGTTCCAATTGCACAACTGTAGTTGGGAAGTTAAGGATCAGAGCCGGAATGCGAAGGAAGATCGATCATCGTGCCAGTACATACATCGTCATAAGCTGGCACTATGGCAGTTTTCTGCACTCCGCTCAACTCGTTCAAAAAAGGGAGATATGAATGAATACATATGGATTTTTAAGGAGAGAAAGGAAACGGGAGAAACTGGATTTTTCTTCCAACTTCCTTTTCCTGATTTGGTTCCTTCGCCGGGCTTTCAAATCGTTATGAAGAAGAAGCAACACCAGTGGCAAACAAGGTGCTACGGGATGCCATCAGCAGCTCGTTAAATCTCAAGAAGGGAGAGGATAAGGGAAATTAATGCTCCTCATTATTTCCATTGACAGCTCTACTTTTATTATGGTTTGTCTTAAGGATTTCGTTCCCTATAATATATTGTTAGGGGCTGATGAATGAGGCCAATTGATTACATTGGATGATTGTAGCCATCACCTCAAATCATTATCCCTTACCACTCCATTTTCCATTTGTAAAAAAAACTGGGCATGAATTAATGATGAGGATGGTGATGTGATGATGAAGAGAACAGTTAATGACATATACTTTACCACAATGCCAAACTCCCAAGTAGTAAAAGGCTCTTGCATTATTCCTGGAGGTGGAGAAAGGTTATTCAATCTAAACAGCAGAGATCAAAAGGGAAAAAGAAATCACATTGTTTAAATTCACATTGACATCATCATCATCATCTTCAAAGAGAATTTTACTTTTATTTTTTCTTCTTTTCCCTCTGTAAACAAGCAGAGCAGAGAACTGCTCTGCACTGCGAACTGCAAAGCCAAGCTTGATGTTTGTGATATGTATACAATATTATCTAGAGTGTTACTCAACAGATCAGAGCGGCTTCCATCAAGAAAAATAAATTGTTTTTCAACTAAACTCAAATCCCCTTTTAACAAAGCAATATTATACGCTTAGGCCTCTCCCCTTGTATTTTATTTTGTTACGTTGACGTTGAGAGCCGAGTTCAGTTGAGTATCCATCCCATCCACAGAGTTCCAAAGGTTATAATTGAAAGGTTGTTGGTGTGGCATTGGTTTGGATGGGAAAAAGGTGAAGAAATCAAAGAGTTGCTTACTCCCTTGATGTCAGGTGAAATGATGTCGATTGACAGAGATTTTGAAGAATCTTTTTCCCTTGTCATGGGAGTCATGCAAGATCCGCAAAATTTGTTTTTTATCAGGTCACTCCGAAAACCATTCTGTTTAGTTTTTGATGCAATCAGCATCCCCACCATCATGATCACGAGTTGCCTACACAGAGGAATCGATAGAGGATTGAGAAAACGAAAAAGAAAGTTGTTGAGAGTGTGTTGGTTGGGGAGAAGTAGTGGTGCGGTGAAGTGGAGGGAAAGGTACTAGAGAGAAAGAAGGAGTTTGACGTGAGATGGTGGGTCTTTGGTTGAGGTTGTGATATGATGTGAGATGCTGGTTCTGGTTTCCTATCATCAAGGTTGTTTTTATTCATCATCAAACATTCAAAATCTGCCCTCTGTTCCGTTTCCCTTTTCCGAATTTTGCAACTTTCCCAAAAAGAGATTTTATTCCCTTTTGAATGCAAAGTTTCAGAATACGAAAACTTGTAAGTGAGGTGAACGTGAACGCGGATTCTACTTGGATGGAGACTTGCTTTCGTGCATGCAAGGATTTTTTTCCTTTGCATACTTAATATAATGCTATGTACGGATTATGTATGCATGAATGGGGGGAAACGAGAGAAGAAGAAACTCGAAAGATTTAGAAAGGTTTCTTTTTTGCGCTTCGGCTCAGCCATTTCTTTTATTTGGTTAGATTGGTAAAATACAAATATGTACATTTATTACAGTGAAAAGTGGTCGATTAGAATGCACTCATTCATTGAATTCAATAACAGCAAAGCAAAAAATACTTGAGCCAGGTTTCCATTCAGCTGTCCTCAGTTACAATTCTTCAAGAGTGAGGTTTTCCCTAGTTCGCAAATATTTGAGAGGAGTGCGAAGAAAGAGCATACATACTTGTGGTCTGGTGTGGCAACTAACTCGGCTCCCATTATATTTATCGTTTATTTTCTTTCAAGGAGAAGAAAAATATTGGTTTTGTAAACGACATTCAACCTGGAGTCAAAATTAACATTTTATGCTGAGCAAACACATCAATTCATTACCTTAATGGGAGGGAGGATGTTGAAGCATTAACAGAAAAAAATGCAGACATCTAAAACCTTCCTTGTCAGTCTATTTCCGGGGAGTAAGGCGCAAAACGTGAGCTGCTTCTGGGGTTCACTAGAATAAAAAGTTTGAGTAGTCTGTATAAACAAACTTGCAATCAAAATCAAATTGTGTCATTTCTATTCAGCTCCCTTAATTTTGAGTGAAATCACTGTCCAAACCAACTAGTATAATGTTTGAATGCTTATAACAACATGCAGAAAAAGCGAAATGAAAACGAATGAGAAGTGGATTGATTGGTTAAAGTGATGGAAAAACTCATTTAGTGAATAATCTGCATACTAAACATGGTAGCTTGTTCAATACAAAGTCAACATGACAGATCAGGCAGAAAGTTTGTCTCTCCTCAATTGAGAATGCCAAAGTCCCATTTATTCACATATAAATTATTGCCATTCACTCCATTCAACCTATATGCACAAGTTTCCCGTATCATGTATCGAATTTTCGGAAGTATGTATGCCCCTCTTTTTGCACCACATAATGTAAATTGCAATTTTTTTTATACTCTGCTTCTGTTTCTCGGCTGTTGCTGCTTCTGAGGATTTGTAGGAAATAAAAGCTAATAAAATTATGTGGGTACGTATGTCGAGCTCCAAGTCCATAACACAATTTTGTTTGCCCACATAAACACAGATATATATTTTAAGAGTGTGTGTTTCCGAATGGTTTATGGAAATGAGGAAATGCTTCCCATAAAAAGTGACTGGTTTCATTCTATCCATTGCTTACCATATTAACCACCAATGCTTAGTTTATGGATGACATAAAAATCAGCAGTTCTTTCAAAGAAAAGGCAAATAAAGGAGTAAACTTTTCAAATGATTTTTCATCTTATTTCCCTAATATCCTTCTATCTTTCTTTGGTAACTACACACAATTTGGCATTTTTCCTTTGCCACAAAAAAGAAAGAAAGAAATAGCACGAGCTTTTTGATTATTTCTCCATTCCACTCCGAAATGAAAGAAACATGAAAAATCTCATAAAAACAATTTTTCTAGCTATCACCAATGAAAAAAAATCTTTAAGGAAAGGAATTGCCTTTCCCTACATAAAACTGAATTTAATTGTAGTCAAGAATACAAAAAAGGAATAACTAGCATCGTTTTTCTTGTTTTATGATCAAGTCAGTAACTTGACACGTCTTTCGTTCCACTGTCAATATCATAAAGAGAAAATTGTGCCATATCCGCCGAAATAAAAAACTTGTCATGTGAACTTTTGCAGTTTTTTACAGTCTCCTCACTCCAAACTACAAATAACATTCTGAATTCTAAATGATATACCTAAATGAGGGTGAAGTACGACGTTCATGTCAAATTTCAAATTTGATCTTTCCCATTTCCCCGAGGAATGAAAAGTCTATCGCTAAAATGTCACATTTTGAACCCAATGACTAGAAGCCCGAATAACAATATTTTGAATAAGTGTCTTTCTGTCACATTTAAAAAAGTTTGTTTAAAACGAGGCAGCAATATACATGTTTACTACAGTCGTTACTACACTTCTGCTATCCTAATCTTGTAGACATTTTCCCCGGTCATGTACAATAATATGACTTTATGGACATGAACAAATTATGTATATTATTGCAAAAAAATACATAAATAGGCAGGGCAACCGAGTCGTGTCGGTCACGTCGCACCAAACTCCATTTGGTTCTGTTTTGACATTTTAATACACATGTAATGTTGAATTAGCATGAATAGTTTATGAATTAAGTGAAGCACTAGCATAACCTAAATTTTGGATGGAGAGAAAAAGACTCAGAGACAGGGAGAGGAAGGAACAGAGACACAAAAATATTACAGCGATATGGACATTTATTAAGCACAAAAAAAGTAAAAGCATACGTTTCAACCATTTATATTTGTGTATGTAGTGGAAGAGCCTATATAACAGTTTTTCCATTTTAGAGAACTAGCACATTCCCCATTTCGAAAGGGAAGTTAAAGAGAAAATGTAGTTTTCTATGGAAATTTTTTTTGTGCCCTCAGTGCATTTCACTCTCTATCTCTCTCTTTCTCTTCCTATCCATTTTTCATGAGCCACCTAGCTACCTCACATTAACAGCCTGAACCTGGTAACAATAGCGGTGATAGTGGTAATAGTAGTGGTAAGGTGTGTGTGCAAGAGAAAAGAGGATAAGAGAAAGGGGGACGACCTATTCCTCTCCCCGTATAAGTTATGCATAGCTTATCTACATCTTTCAACTTTGTCTTTGGTTCTCAATTTTAAGCGAAAGAAAGGAAGAAAGCGAATGCACCAAAAACTTTTCCAAGTATCTTCTTCTCAATGATTTTTGAGGTTGGGAAACAAGAAGAAGAGTTGATATTAAATGGGCATGGGTTGTTTGATATTCTACTCTCTTCTGCAATATAATTTAAGGAAAGTAAGCAGTGCTTATGACTAATCATCTTCCACTATTGTGGTGGCTCCCCAAGGTACTCAAAGGACTTTTGTGACGTGACACAAATTTTATCATCAGATATATCAACCAAACAATTGACATGATGACGAAGCGTTTAACCCACTCATTCCAATTTTTGTTTGACTTTTGTATCACCACATTATCTCTCATCTCGTTATCGTTTGTCCGCTAATGTTGTTGAGTTGTTGGAGTAAATTTCACTGGGGAGTTGAGGAGACGAGCAAGGCTCTTCTAGCCGGGGTTGATCAAGTGTGATGATGAAAACAACACGAAGAAGAGAATAGATCAACACAATGGCAATGGCAGTATAAAAGTGGAGCATGGAAGCGTGGTGAGCATGGAAAAGGTTTGGTTGGTTGGAGTGGTAGTAGTTTCATTAGGAGCAAGTAGCTGGGAAAAATCTCTCTTGAGAAATCGTACACACTTTGCTCAACGTCGGTGGAATGAGGACGGGAAAGGGTAAGTAATTTAAGTCGTCACATCGGAAAGAAAACAGCAAGACTAAGTCCTTCCATTTCTCACTTGAGAATTTTTCTCTTCCAGCGGCACAAACAAAACTTACATCTTTTTCCCTCGTCGCCCATTCCATTTGAAGGGTTGAGCTGAGGTCTAACAAATATGGAGTTGAGAGGGGAAAATGGGCTTTTTATAAAGAATGAAAAGGGAAAAATTTTAACTAGCGTTTTTCCGCTCAGTCCACTGACGGCGGTGGCAACCTAAAAAACACAGAGGGAAAAATCTTGTCCACCACTCACGTACCTTTGGCGCGGACGTGTCTTTTGTCTTAAAGTCTGATTCAATCAAAAGGAAGAGGAAGAGAGAGAGAGAAAAAAGAGAAGTAAACTCTGGAATGGAAGACGAGTTTCATTTGCTGGTAGAAAGTAGAAAAAGGGTAGAGAAAGTAGTCTGACTGAGCTTGTTTAGAAAGTCAAAATCGTGGCTGTTTGTGAGTCTTAAGTCGGCTGGATGTGGATACTAGGAATGTATTGTATGTTTGTAATCCGATTTATATCAGACACACAGCAAGAAAAACTAGAATTTGTATCACTGTCCTATCGTGACTCTCTTACAATGCTCAGCTAAAAGTAAGTACTACTGATACATCCAGATAGAATAAACTTGGGAAATTGGGTTTAGCCAAGTTGCCATACGTAAGTTGGCTGGTAGCTGAGGGCTATCGCAAAATTTGTTTCTTGAAGAAGGACCGACAGCCAAACAAATTGGAATGGGAAAGTTGGTTTCTGAGCAAGTTAGCTGAGCTCATGATTTTGCCTTCCCGATCCCAAAGTAATAACTGTATTTTCCAGGAATCATCATTGAAGTTGTTGCGGGTTGGCGTTGAAACAAGAACCACAAATATACATAGAGCAAAACGCAGATAAGAAGAATAAGGGAAAGTTTATCAAAGGGGTCTAGCGGTTGGCTGGCTCCTATGTTGGACTCTGGTATGGCATGACTGGGTGCTGCTGCTGGTGGCTCACTTCGCTCTCCTCTCCGCATGACTAGTTTAAGAGGGGATATTCAAAGGAACAACTTTTCCAACTCTATTTTTCTCTCCGACTTTCATTTCTTATTCCCTTCTTCAGCATGAAAATGAGCAGTAGTGTGGAACACGACAAAAAAAAGCGGGATGGAATGTGGAGAGAAAGTGAAAAGTTGTATTTTGTTATTTGTTGGAGAGATCTTGACCAGAGGAGACGAGGCACATGAGGAATAATGGGATTGAAAGTTGACTTATTTACGGATATCATGTTCGCATTTCCAGAATAGGTTGAAAAGGAAAGTTAGATTTTGAAAGAAGGAACGAGAGCGAAAAATTTAAGCTGATGATCTGATCCAAAGAAAATTTGAAAGGGCGTGAGACGAAAGAATAGATGAGAGCTGGTGAAAGCGGATGAGAAAACAAGAAAAAAAATATACATTTCCTCTGGCGAAAAATGAGAAAACAAGAAAATTTTGTGAGAAAGTCTGAGAACAATAGTGTTTATGTTGTTGTTGGTGATGATGATGATGACGCTTCCGTTTTCTTGTTGAGTTTTCACATCGATTTTGTTGTCCAACTTTAAAAAGTTTCGTTTTACCACCAACATCATCATCATCATCACCCTTACCACCATTATTATCTTATTCTTATTGTGAGCCACCATGACTTTCGCTATTTCCTCCGTTCCCACAAACTAAATGTCAGCCGTTGTTGGCCCCTTTCTTTACAATAAGCACGAAATGAAGATGAACACAAGTTTATGTTAGCATTGGAGAGTAAGTGGAGGGAAAAATCTTGACATGAATTAACTCCTCCGAGGAAAACATCACAAGCTTAGACATGATATTACGCTGGTGTACTTGAGAAGTCTGGTAAATGGCGGTGATGAAGAGTGAGACAGTAATAATAGTAAATGATGATGGTGATGATGAAAATGAGGATGACTACTTTATATTCCAAAGAGAAATTGGAGTAGCATCCGAAGTGGATGAGTGTGAAATGGAGAATGGAGAAGAGGAAGGAAGGAAGACAAGTTGTTTTGTTTAAGGAAGGGGAAAACTTGCGTGCAAAATCCACTCGTTTTAACTTCTTCTAACGATCACTCATTTATGTAGATATTTACTGCCTCATTTCATCCTCCCACTGTTTTAACACTTCATATTATCTGTTTGTTTTGTCTTTCTTCGAATGCTCCAAATGGGACTGGTGTGTCCACGAAAGAGTTCTTAAACCCCTTTTTAAAAACTTTTTTAATGCAATTTCATCTGAAAATCGTTTCCAGACACATTGACACCAGCAACTTTTTCAATTGAAGGTTATCATGAGAACAATTACTCACAAAAATATGTCAGCAAATCATTTCTCTGCTAATGTGCAAACGCACATGTTCTAATGTTTCTGAGAAGAATGCTGCTTTGGTAAATTCAACCGCACACTATTAGAATAAGCTCTTGTCGCCACATGTTCCACGACAATTTGATAATTCCAAAATGATATTTTTGCTTATTTATTTCGTGCACGCTGAAGCTCATTTTTTTGCGTGTCTTGCTTTTAGTACATGAAAATCCCTCTGGGGTTTGACAATTAGTAGCGTACACTACATATATGTGAGAAGCTTACGCAGTGAAACTTTAGAGAAAGCAAGCGCGGGAGAGAAGGGATCATAGCATACCAACACCAAAATGTATGAAGGGAGCTCAGGAGGGCGGCAAAGAGCCATGGGGAGCAATTTCCACAAAATACGGAAGAAAATCATTCGAGTAGAACAATAAGTGACATTCAAACTAAACTCTCTCTCTCTCTCATTCTCTTCCCTCTCGCTGGCTAACTCTTTCACTTTGATATAATACAAGGGAACGGATAGCAAACCATGTGGCATTAGTTACTCACACTCTTTCTCTCACTCGCAGCAGCCACAGAGAGTGAGTAACAGTGCCTAATATTCATATAATAAGAGCATTCTGTTTTTGGCCTGCCATTGCCATCTCATAGCTTTCCCTGCTGCTCCAGAGAATGATTTTGTTCCATTTCCTTTTATTCATTAATTTCACAAAGCGGATTTCTCTCCTTCTCCCACTTTAGCCAAAGCCCATTCTTGCTCACATAATGATAATAATAACGACTCCAATGATGATGGTATGTGTCCTATATTACCTCTACGCTTCATATATTTACGTGTGTGTGAGTGTATGTGATTGTGTCTATGCTTACTCCAAAATTTTCCACCATTTCCTTAACAATACTCGTGCTCTCTGTGTAATAATAATGTGTTTGCTTCACTGCACTTAACTTGCTTTGTGTTATTTCTCTCTCCACTGACTGTCTCAAACTTTGACTAATTTATGTAGAAAAGCATGGAGGAAAACAATGTGTGTTGTGTGTGTGCCCCTCTTTCTCTCTCTCTCTCTCTCTCTCTCTCTCTCTCTCTCTAGCTCACACACAGAGAGAAAATGCTTTTGCAATAAATGCTACTCCAGAGAGATTATAATATCCGGTAAGGATCCTCTAACCCACCTAGAAACACTTGAACCTACGGAAAACACATTCCCTCCACATCTCTTGTTGCTTCACGTTTTCCATACGGCAGCTGTGCCTTCATACATACATATGTACAGCCTTATGTAGCCAATTCATTTTCAAGCCGACAAAATAAATCTCATCCTGTGATGTAACATATTTTTTTCTCTGCAATAACATAATACAGTTTATCAGCATGTTAAAATTATCCTCTCCCTTCCCATTTTTTTTTCTCTCAGGACATGAGACAAGAAATATGTGGAGTGTGCACTGTTTCACTTTTCATTCGCAATATGTGGCTCTACGTACGTACTTAGTTATGTTGGAGACTTAAATCCTTGTTTTCATGTCACTCACAGACAAGAGGCAAAGTCAACATTTGCAAATATATCTGCCTGGCCAAACCCAGTTTCTGTCTCCTGCTCTCTCTGGGGAGACAACTATACATAAAAAGAATGGGTTGACTCATTTCAAATAAAACCCACAAAAAATTGGGAACAAAGAGCGGTTTCATTTTGTACAATGAACACACTCAATAATAAGCCAACTACGAAATCGGCCCACTCAACCAAAACCGACATTAATAAAACAGCTCAAACTGATACGACATGGATGAGATGTAATGCATAAAAATTTTCACCCAAAATATTTAGACATTTGCAAACTGTTTGTGTTGTAGTCAATAGCTGGGGTTGGGTGGAAAGGAAATAAAACTTTAGTCGTCTCTCTCTTTCTCATTTTATCACTTTCCCATTGTAAACATCGGATTTACTGGAGTCGAAACATGAGATGAGCTGAGAGAGGAAGAGAGAAAGGACAAAACTAAAATCCTTTATTGCACATCCCCATTTCAAAGTGCTTGTTTTTAGTCCCTCATTACAACTATTTTCATTGCACAAGGTCAATTACCAACTGCATTCCTTAGTTTCCTCTGTCACTCCAACTACACTATTACACTCTTTATTACCGTCATTCCATTCCATTCCAAGTTTCCAAGAGGGAGGGAGAGAAAAAGCAAAACCTTGTCTAACTTTATAGACTTCAACGTTTGGTTCTACCGCCGTTGACATCATACAAGCACTACAACCATAGGAGATCTGAGGGAAATGCTGGGTTGAGCCTTCCAATAATCATGCTATTTTTGGATGGTAATAATGAATGGATGCGGAAAAAACCTTGAACTGCCCACGGCATTTTATTCCATTTCATTCTAATGGTGGGAAAAAGGAAAATTTTCTTTTGTTTTTCATTGCTACAGATCTGTATGGAAGATAATGTGCAATAAAATGTGAAAGTGATTGCTGGAGAAAGTGTAGTGGAGGTTTTTTCCAAGGGGAAAGTCTAGCAAGTGCAGTGGTGTCATATCATATCAGTTTTTCTTTATCGTATCGCAGACGTAGCCTATTGTAGACAATTGCTTAGTTTTTCCTCTCTTTTGACGACATTGACGTAGAAACTAATGTCTTGTAGTAGGATGCTCAGGTTAAGGGAGCTGGTTTGGTGGAATGGTTTGGAAGGAAAATTACATGACGAAACCATTTCTTATGATATGCACAGATGTATGTATATTGTGGGTCGGGTGAAAGTGAAGGAAATTGAGGGAAAGTGTTTTAATATAAAAGGCAAGTATGAGAACGGAGAGAGCTTTTTTCCCTTTTCAAATATCCTTTGGCTAGTGCTACTGGTACCCTTTCTTGTGAGCCTTTTCTCTTGATGTCTATCTGTTACAAAAAATTATGCCAGGAGGAACTCAAACTGGCGTACATACTGTATATTACCACATATTTTCATATTATGGCAGAATAAAAGTACATGGCTATACTTTTCCCAAGCCATCCCCATATTTCTCGTTGTACAAGATCATCGCTTTTTATATGTATCCGTTTGTCTCTACTTTTACCTCCTTTCACTGTGAGTAGAGGCAAACTTTATAATCGCCTCTCCAACTTTTCCGTGCCCAAATATTCCCTTTTCTCACGTTACTCCAAAATGTTGTTCCGCTCTTGATCAATATTGTATCAACTGATTGTGAGTTGGGTTGCTTATGTAATTCTCGATTTTTCTTTATTCACAGGTGCGCAAACAGTGGCAAACTTGAGCAGTGTACAAAGAGAATCACTCGTCTCATTCTCTGAAAGAAAACGTGACAGTCACAGGATGGATAACGATCAAGTAATAGAGTTCAATGTTGGTGGAGTCTTTTACTCAACCACTGTGGGAACAGTGAAGAGGGAGCCGGGTCGATTGGCAGAAATGTTTTCACATGGTAAGAAAAAGCTCTTGTTCTACAACAGGAATGAGAGTGGGAGAACGCATACTTAATATGAAAATAATAAATGTGTCTGTCAACCCAAGTTCATTTCGCCCTATTTCATCACTTCACACTTTCGGCACTTAGCACATCTCACAGGTAGAAGGAAATGGAGAAAGTGAGAGAGAGAAAGTAGCTTTTACTCTTATCTGGAGTTGAGAACGATGAGAGTGGAGTAGCATATTATTTTTATCATATCGTACTCCACTGGGAACTACATTCATTCTCACTCTTTTGCAACTACCAAACACAAAGTACAAATGTTTTGTTCTTTTCCTTTCTCTTGAAATACCTTCTCAGTAAAAATCAGATGGAGGAAGTAAAAGCATTAGACAGACCGGCGTGTACTAAAAAAACTTTGTTTTTACTGACTCAAACTGAAACCAAGAAAAAAGGAGCAACTGGTACCTTTCTTATTTTACTTTTCGCCTCATATATATTTATCTCTAGAGACATGATAGTTCCACGGAACACCATATAGAGAAACCAGAAAATGGGTTGATGTTGGTGTGTGGATTTGAAAAAAGTTGACAGGCAAGCAAGCAACTCACACAAAGAAAACAAACGCGCTACGTATGTCTTTTCTCAGATGAAATGAAATGCGTGTCATACTCTTTCAATTTTTCATTCCGCAATGCATCTTTCCACCACTGCGGAAGGGAGAAGGAAATCTTTCCAGATAAAACAGATGCTGATGACGACGATGATGCCCTTGTAATGTTCTCGCTGAGTAAAATCTTCAATTTTTCTCAGTCATTTCTCAAACAAACTCAGCTATCAGGAAAATCGCTGCAGTGCAGTTAAACAAGGAGGTTTTTTTTATTGAGTGTACTTTTGGCACAAAGAAAAATGTCGTGTTTTAATTGTAGTGAAAAGCACACAAAAGTTTTTAATTTATTTATGCGAGGATCATACTTAAGTCAGTACATGCAGTGCACTTCTCCTGTTTGCACACCATTTCACATGTTTCCCAAAGAAATAAGCAGACAATGAATGAGCCACAGTAAAGAGAGACAAAAACATGGTTTTATCTCATTTTCCAGGACAAACACACGAACACAAATAAAAAGAGAGGAGAGTTGTTCGACTGGAGTGGAGAGTACAAAGTTTTCAACTTGAAATCAACATTAAATTTAATTTGGTGCTCATTCATCCTCTCTTCCTATTTCATTTCCATATTATTCTCCTTCTCTTCCTTTTATTAGAACGGCTCGACAGAAAAATGAAATGTGGAAGGGCTCTTGTATAAAACAACTATTGTTTGTTTTCGTGTGTTCTCATGCATTATCCATTACCACTCAAATATCATAAAAATTGAGTCCTTTTCCCATTCTTCCCATAAATATACAGTCCGCATAATGTATACTTTCCCTCTGTAATTTCGCTCAGCACGGTCGGTTTCCGCTCCCTTTGCTTTTTGTGGTGGAAAGTTATTGTTACGTAACTATATTATGCTCGACTTAGTTGCCATCTAAACAACAATCGAAATCGAACCACCACACAGTTTGCCCAGGAAAACTAACTTTACTCTCATTTTGCATACTTACCTTCCTTGTTTTTAGTTTTGTTTTTTAATGTAAACAATCATCATATTATTATCATGGAAACAAGACGATACGGACAACAACTACATGGTCCCCATTATCCTCATTATCATACCCATTTTCATAATGCACGGATGAGTTGCTCCTGTTGGAATTTTAGGTAGGTAGATGAGCAAGAACAAGGAGAATGTATGGTAACGGCAGCTCGATCAATCAACATTTACTTATTATTACTCACCACCATCCTTAAACATTGCTGCAGCCTGTGCTCAGAAAGGCATAACGGAATATGTATGAATGATTTATGGTCTTCATCTCTCCTTTTTATTGAGCCAAGTCACATGAAGTAAGTGCAACTACAAACTACAATCCACATTTTTTGTGCATAATAAATATATATCTATGTGAGCACGCCTTTCGTACGCTCCACGGCTTCCTTAATATTCGACTTCTCCTCCTGGGGGGAGAGCAAACAGGGTGGAAGGAGCAAAAATAAATATTCTTTTTCTTGGAAATTTGACTTTTCCTTTACAAAATGAGCATAAAAACGGATATGTGACATGATGAGATGTGACATAAGGCAAAACATATAATTTTACAACGGGATCTCTCTTTCCCGGAAACAATAGTCTCTGAAATCCATCCCTTTTCTTCTGTTTCACAAAAGAAAAATGATTCCTGGCGATTTGTCTATTTGTACATAGAATACAATTGTCTCGTGTAACGTCACCTTTATCCTTGGCTTAAACAATGGAGCAGGCTCAAAGATTAGTGATACATGAGTAAATATTGAGCATTTAGCGAGTAATGGCAAAATGGCGAAGGATAATGATGATGAAGTGGGGATGAAGCATAAGGAAGTCATTGCGTCACATAACTTCAATTTTTTTGGGGCATTCTATGACACATACATTATTTTGAGGGCTGAGCCATACTGCTATGCTATAGTTTATTCCGGAGATATGAGACTGCAACGGAGAAGAAAGTAGAGCAATGAGTAAATTCCGGTTGTACACAATGGAAAAGATGCAAGAATGCTGATGCTACATTATGTGGATTCCACGGCTCACTGAATTCACTCCATTTTTCACAGTTTACTTTCGATTTGTTTTGATTTGAGACTGAGACTATGATCTACTTTTCTTGTGTTTTGTGTTTGTTTGTATGTATGTTGTTGCATGGTTTACTTTTCACTTCTAAAAGCTCCCACTTCCGGGAGTGATAATGCATTTTCCTGTGTAGAAAAGAAAGGGTCGGCTCCCTAAGATGGTTTTTGGTGGTTGGAGTGAAGTGGTTTTTCTGGTTGCTGATAATATGAATGTAGGTCAGTATTGAGCGAGCTGGTGTAAACTAAGACGGAGAAAATGAAAGTTGATTTCTGTTATCTGCTCGCTCCCATTCTTTATTTCTCTTTTTTGTGACTCCAGGTGCAGATGCAATCCCACGGGACTCAAAAGGCAAGGTATTCATCGACAGAGATGGAATCCTCTTCCGTTACATTTTGGACTATTTACGTAATCAGACTGTTATTCTACCGGAAAACTTTCATGAGAAAGGGAGACTCCGAGCGGAAGCAGAATTCTTCCAGTTGGAAGGCCTCCTCAGATTCCTTGACAGTAAGACCATATCTATTTTTACATACTTATCCTTTCGCAGTCAGTTTGCGCTGACACATGATGAGAAAAAGGAAGCCAGCTTTTCACCAAATTTCAAATCAACTGGATTTTCGACCAGCTGCTTTTTCCTCGTCATTGTCCTTACTTCCTCTTTTCAGACCTTGCCGAGGCTTTTGAAGGAAAGAGATTTTTAGCAAAGAACTTCAAAAACATATTTATTGCTTCCCACTCTCTGTCTCCCTTGCAATAATCACAATGTGTGATGTGTGACGATAATGACAAGTGGGAATACGTGTAGGAGTATTAGTGTAGTTTATTATGATGTTGTGTGAAGGTAATACAAGGCCTTTCATCCTTTGATTCCTTTTCATTCCCAGACTTCAAAGGGAATACATGTATGTATATATGCAAATTGCTATGAATTATTATTTGCTACGCACAAACAACACAAACCCCATCTAGCCCAACAGCACGTTACCGCATCACCGCACCGTAAAAACTATCCATTGTCAAGAACAACAGGAAAGTAAGCCAGTTGAAAGGAGTAAACTGCCTTTGCACATAATATTTTCTCTTCGGTCATGAATTTTGTAAGAGAATTATGATGTGATGATGATGATGATGAAGAACACTGTGAGTAAACATAAACAGTGAGTACGAAAATGAAATTATAGGAGCTCACTTCACATATCATGAAAAGGAGATGGATGAAGGTAGCAGTTTGGCTTGGGTAGGTGACGATTATAATGATAGTGGCAGGTGCAGATGCGAATGTTCATGTGAATATGGAATGTTATTCTATTTTTCATTATAATACCATACCACCATCATCATGTGCATCAACAACCAAACCTGATTACATTTTTAGGGCTAGACTAGCGTATTAAAAATAAAACTGGTCCCATGTGCCATTTTTACATCTTGTTGGGTGAGCAAGTACATGGAATGCATAAATGATACAAGAATATATATGTATTAACTTGGAACTTCTTACCCCCATGATGTTCTTATTATGTTACATGCACACTTGAACTGTAACATGAAGAAAGTTGAGAGAGACTATATTAGTGGGTTTCCTAAGTTTGTAAAACTCAAACCGTGTGGCCGTAGATGCAGATAGTGAACTTGCTAGCTCTCCATTTCTTCTAGTTACTAAAAAGCAGGCACGTCCTAGTGCTAATTCTAAATATAGCTTTCACACTAACTGGAAAGTTGTTGGTAGATTAATGTAAATAATGTAATGTGTGCAAGTGCATAATCCACTCACTCAGATTGATATAGAGCTACACACATCGCTTTTAAGTTTTCCATTTAATCCTTCATCACCACACATCCTATTTCAATATCAGAATGACGTAATGGTCTCTTTCGTTTAATTTAATATGTCATCTCGGACATAAAGTGTCATAAGCTTCTATCGCTGCAGCAAATGAATTAGGTAGAGCTCATGGATATTTATACTGAAAATTCAATGTTTGCCATGTAATTGTAACTGCTTTACATGATTTTGCCACCCACCAACGATTCACTTATTGTTTAAAAGCATTAGTGTTGAGCATACGCTTCTGATAGACATGCATATAAAATTAATGTAGTTTTAAAATTTGAGATATGTGTCAAAAATGACAGCTCACACGATCCAACCCAAAATTATTAGTTAGCAATAGTTTCATTTGAGCATAGTACATTATTACCGGGATAGACAAGTAGATTGCGTAATATGAAGAGTATTATAGAACCAAAAATACAGCAACAAGCTATCCGGCTATTTTGGAGACAGAAATTTCTTGTTTAGAATGAGAGAAGAACACACACGTTGAATTTTTTGTCCCTAGTCTGTTTGGGCAAATATAGAAACGGAAATTATGGAAATCTTGTAAAGCCTTTTCTCGTTTTAAAACCGGGCACCATTTCCCTAGCATAATGTTTACATTTCGTTTTATTTTGAGTTTATCTCTCAGAATATGACTGGATTTTAAGAATGCAGGAGTGATGGAAAATGAGCAAAGATTTTGAGATATCGTTGATTCCCATTCCGTTGAAACTACTTGAAAACTGTTTTTGCGAAAAGATAATGTTAGTTTTCGTTCAACTTGAGTCGCTTTAATAATCAGAGTAGAAACGTGGAAGATAAAGAAAACAAGGGATTTTAAAGATATCATAGTATGAATAAACTTACCTCGCTGTAACTGCGGCAGTCACCTTTCACCAAATATGAATTGAGTCGGTTTTCGACATTTGGGGTAATGTGAATCGTGTGTATTTGCAGATTTGAAAGTAATTCAGGTAAAACCAACACAGACAAATGTTTTAGAAGCTCTCCGAGTTTCAATTTGATCATTCATGTATCGTTCAACTGTTCCATTTCAAAATATTTAGTCTAATGAACTAACAAAAAGAAGAGGGCTGAAATCATAGGTTCTTGTCTTATCGTGGCCTTGTATGTAGTTACGCTACACTAAAACAACGAGATAATTAACTATAGAGAGCTGGAGCTACTACTCTTTCTACAAATCCAGTTCCTGGACTTGGTGTTCTGTATTTTGAAGAGGAAGTCTGTCTTTTCCTAAAATCAACATGAATGCTAATCCGTTTTTCATGAATAAAACAAGCCAAGATGAAATAATCCTCTTGGTGCTTAGCACTACCAAGGCGAGCTTACAGAAGTAGTAACATCACGATAAGGGCAGTGGTGGCACACCTTTTCCGTTGAACCTAATCTCACTGCGTAAGTTACAAGAAGGCATACGAAAGTTGGGTAACGTGGTTTAAAATGGTGAAAACAAATATTCCTGGCATCAACTCTATTTCCACATCTAGATTCAAAACTCGGCTTGCGTGTATACTGTAAAGCAGCAGAAGCAGCGTCGCTCTACCAGGTAGATACTAAATGAGCACTACTTGAAAGCTAAATTTATTGTCGGACCATCTTTCGCCAATCCATATGGAATATTGTCGTACTTTCCAAAACACTAAGCGAAGTTGTAGAGCTGTAGTCAATATTCATCTGTAAATTAGCTTGTCTCCACGGAGTCCCAGCGGCTTTCACGTTTGTGCTAATGTAACATGAAAGAATGGGTATAAAGCAGTGACAATGAGATGTTAGATAATGTGACCCGGATAAAATATTAATTGAGAGGATTTGAGCGTAAAATGCAAGATGAGCTTGGGCTTCTGTTCGGAGCCAATTCCCACTTTCCACCTTTCAACCTGTGCTTGTACGGGCATAAAGTTGAAAGCATGTATTTCCTCCAATCTCTTGTCTAACTTGCTCACCTTCACCTGCTCTTACAAAAGTCCATTTTTTAACTTTTAAATGGAGAAAAAAGATTGTGAAACAAGTCCTTCCCAAATAACTGCGAAGATTTATTCCCAAAAGTATTGTGTAAGACAGTTGGTTCATATTACTAAAAAAATATGTATGCAACCAGGTACAAGACACTAAACGTTAAAAAAATGCTTGTTACCATATTCCACTCAGGCACTCTTCTTTGCCCAAAAAGTTTGATTTTCCGCTTGTGTGGTTATCGAAAAAATACATAACATTTTTTCCAAAGAATGAGGAAAAGGAGGAATGACGCAAAAGGACGGATTGCCTTTTGGATTTTGTACCCTGATACTCTCACACTTACATTTTATACACATATTATGTATATCCCATGCATTTATATTGTTTCCATTTTTCTACATGAACATTTCTCCTCACTCTATTTTTACCCTTTCTTATCTCCAGCTACAAAACCTTGCTTTTACTTTCCATACGTTGAGATTTTCATTCTTCTTTTCTTTCTTTCTCTAAAAAAGAATATTTTACATTCTTTCCCAAAAGGAACCATTCCCCTTCCTTTATCGTTTGCCAATATTCTTTATTATTTAAACTGGAAACTCACCTTTTCAACAAAAACTGTGTTACCATTTCACTAAAGTCACGTAGGAGCACTGCGAATAAATACGGAGTGAATAAAAATGTTACATTCAAATGCAACCTACTTACATACTACTTTTTTTCCTTTTCTTTGTGTGTGAACGTGCATTATGCGATTCTGGTGGAGGATGAAACCTGAATGTGCAACATGTACTTGGTCTTGTCCCATAAAATGATGATGGTGATGAAAGAAGGCAAAAGATTAGAAGAATGTAAGTAGATGCGAGAATGACATCACATCTTTTGTATCCTCCTCTTTGCCCCTGTTGACGTATCCGCAGAGAAAAAATATATAGTGATACTTAATGTTGCTCACCCATGTTTTCTTGTGGTTTGAATTTGGCTTCAGTTAGTAGAGGCTCTTGGGCATCTTTTATATTTGGGTGTACTTACGTATAGGGTAGCTACTATTATGTATGTTGATGCTGGCAAGTGGCAATCCGATTACTTCTCCTCAGAAAAAGTCCTCTCTTCAAATCCCAAAGTAGAGAGGGAAACATACATCATAAATGTGAGATTTACAACAGAAGGAGGAAACCGCAGAGAGAGAGTCAAGCACTCAAAAATCATCAATACAATGCTTAACAATGTTTAACTGGATCATCTTCCTGGAAATGGGATGGATGGACATGGATGTTGTGTTGGTGTCAGCCTCATTCAGTGACATAAAAACTTTCCTATTTCAGATTAAACTTGGGCTCGCAAACGTATCCTATGGGCGTTGCGTGCTAGGCTAATACTAACTTGTCTGCATTTTTAAGTGCACGCGGACAATATCCATCTAGAAGCTATGCTGTACCTCCATTTTGTCAAGAGGAGAAAAGTGATTTGGGGCGGAAGTGGGAATATACATATATTCGAGGATGGAGAGTGGATTAACAAGAAATCTCCTCAGAGCAGAAGCAGACCAAGTAGCTGATTTTTATCCTTTTCTTAACATTACATCGACTCAAGTGCCCATGTTCACCTCTCGTAACGTAACAACTCAAAATTGTGAATTGCAACCAACAAAAAAATTCCCCTGGACAAATGGCAATCCTTCATGTTTGTGTGTCCTGTCCTTCATTCGATTCTATGGTGAAAGAAGAGTGTTTATTCAGGGCTCACTACTATTCTTAGTCACTCTTCCGTACAATTCTTCTTGGAGAAACTCCTCTATTCTTACATAAATAAGCGTCTTCGTGCCAGCTTGCAATGTCACTGTTACATTTTTTTTCAGAAACGGGTCCATTTTCCATTCCCCTTTGAAAAAAATCGTTTTCCTTTCCATTTTATTTTGTTGACACCAGCAGGAAATCAATCAACATGTTTTTCTTTCTTTCAAGTTCGCGTGTATTGCCCGTGTGTTGCCCTAACACTCACTGGGAAGCCAGGCGACTATTGCAGTTTTCGAGTAATTTTTTTGCAAGTCAGTTTTATTGGATTCTTTACAGAAATGGTTCTTGTTGCCATTTGAGCCCCTATCATGTTTTCTGTTATTGGCCATTACAATGGAAAAGCTGGCTTTAACAGCTGATTCAAAAGGGAAGCGCTAGCAGGAGAGGAAACTCATTTCCAACGGAAGTGCTCGTACATTATGCACTACATTACTGTTTCCCTCCATTTCAACCCAAGCACATATTGCAATGCAAGGTTATAGAGAAAACTCTTATTTTCAATTCCTCCCTTCATTTCCATACGCACTTAACGTTTTTTTTCGCTTAGCTCGTCTCCCTTCAAGGATATTCCTTTCCATCAGGTTAGGTTCGCTGCCTGCTGGGGTAAGAATGCGACACAATGCGATGGTTGGTTGAGGTGGTGGTGAATTTTTTTTAGCGAATGTAACCTCATGTTTTCCCTTCCATCCGACATTGTCAACTGTCTTGGGGCTTGAGGCTTTTTCCTGCATTTTGGCTGTCTTGTCTTTTTCGGTCATCCATTGAATAATCCTCCTCACCACCACTCACTCGGCCAACTTAATCCCTTCCAAAGTTCCAAATCAAACTATTCATACAGAGTGGAGTATAGAAAGGTTCCAAATAATAAATAGGATTTCATTTTCGTACAAGGAAATGTACGCAGAGAAAAAAGCCGAAGAATAGATGGATTGGGTGACAACAAAAAAGAAGAAATTGTCAGGATGACGATGACTACCACTCTCTTTCTTTCCTCCACATTTTGGCTACTCTTTCCCTTCTCTCTCAGCATACTATAATCATTCCAGTTCATTTGGAGGAGGATATGTCGAGGTGCCATTCCCATCATGTCACACTTTAGAAGGAGAGCGAGAGAAACATGGACGCTTTAAAGTTCCTTTTCGTTTCACCAAAATGATGGTTCACCATTCTGTAAGTATGACTACTTCTGCTCCCATTCCAAACGTAAGGAGGGTCTTGCAGCATATCTATGGATTTTGGCAAAATGTAACGTACGTGAAGTGGGGTATAATGACATGGAATGGTGGGTGGTTGCTGAGGTAGCACCGTGGAATCCAAATGGAATGGATGCAAGGGAACGGACGTAATACGGAAAGTGCTTGTTGAAACTGTCGTTCTGTCTTCGAGTACCACATTACCACCGGCACTATCCTTCTGCTTCTGTCTTCCTACCGTTTTCTTCGTTGTACATTCATATGTGGATAGAATGGAGATGTAGAAAAATCCATTTCTTCTTTCCCTTTTTTCCCTTGCTTCTATTTTTGTTCTCTTTCCTCCGGCAAAATGACATGCTTTTGAGTAGAAAATGCATTGAAAATTGGAGGACGAGAATGAAGGGTGATGATGAAAGGTTAAGTGAAGAAGGATTGTCATTGAGGGCCATCATCATCACTGTCAAGATCAAGCGCTGGCTGAGATGAAGGACGGATACGGTCCTCAAAAATATAGAAAATTATTTGGAAAAGGATTTGACAAAACAATTAACCGAAACTTGTATGTGAACCAAATTTGTTTTAAGATACATTGGCTAGCCAAAAAAATGTATATTGAATATGGAGGAATTGGCCAAATGCAAATTCCAATAAAAAGAATCGATTCCTTCAATTCAATATCCAGCGTTGTTTCCTGGACAACAAACAACTGGGAGTGCTCTTCAGAGCAAGTTCGTTTTTCGCTGAATGTACTTACAGAGAAGAAACAAATGAATCCCTACAAAAATTTCAACCCATTTCTTCTTCTACTTGCTCTATAAACGTCGTTCTCTTAGCCCATTCCAACTACGAATAAAATTTAAAGTTAATGCAGATGTGAGATGAAGTGAAATGAATTTTTATGCACTTTTTACTCTTCGGCATCTTTCCTTCTTGGATTTTCATGCATATGTTCATATGTGCTCAAAGTTTTGGTTGGAAAGTTTGAGCACAAACTCAAAATTGTTGTGGCTGGTTGGTGTGAGATGCGATGTTCTGCAGCTTTCCCTCCATTCCATGGTGTCTGGCAGATGAAGATAATTAAAAGTGGGATATGCGTCAGCGTCATAAATGAGCATGTTGTGATGAGACTTGAAAATCCAAAGGTTCCACTACCAAAGAGGAAGAAAAGTAATAAAACCTTAGCCGAACCTCAATTTCTTCAGCGGCCAGCCAAAGTGGCTGAGGGAACAGAAAAAAGTGTTAAATTGGCAACATTAAAATACAAAATTTATGCCGTCCTCACAAAAACTTAAGATTAAACATATATTTTTTATGATTTCGGGATTGAATTCGCCACGAAAAAGAAGTTTTCACCACGCCACTTTAAAGCTTAAAGAGGAAAGTTAATTTTGGGACGAGGAAAGTAAAAGCGCATATTTTCCACGAGTTTATTACAATGGTTGAGGTTACCGGGAGCGGCACATGACTTTCTTCCTTGAGAGCAGGTCATTACCCGATATTTTCCAGTGGGAAATGCCGTCTCTCAACAACGAGATAATATTCATGCATGCATTCAACTTGCTCGCTCACTCCAGAAAGATTTACGACAGATGGATAATGAAGGAGATGAGATGATGATGTGGATTGGATTGAATTGGATTAGAAACAATATAAGAACATTACACTAAGGTTTAATGACAGGCGTTAAAGAGTTCCAAAACTCATTAAGAGTGAGAGAGGAACAGAGAAACTGATCTAATTACAGAGATATTCTTCCTCGTCATTTTTTCTCGGTTTGAAACATTCAGCTCCAACTTTTAACTAGCATGGTTGATGTTGGTGGTTGTGGTAGAGTTGGGGTAATGAGATGATGGCTATGGCTGGCATGGAAATTTTTCACTTGCAAAACTTTTCCTGCTAAAGTGCCTATAGGCCCATGAATGTCTGTCTGGGGTGTATCCCTATTGCCCTACCTTGTTCACGTACATCTTGATGAAGACTATCCCCATTCCAACTTATCTTTTGATGAGACTGAGTAACATTATCAAAGAATGACGTTAATTACTCAAGCAGTCAGTGGAGTGAGTGGAACCTTCATTCTTTCATGTTCTCTCGAGGCAAAGTGTCAAAGTAGGGCATACATACCACCATATGTAGTAGTATGTAGTCCTCAAACCAATATACCCAAATGAGACGAGACTTTATCATAATTATTCGATGAGATGAAACGGGGATGATGGGTCCAAGATTTTTCACTTTATGTGAATGAATGAGGATCACAATTAGAAAACAACTTTATGAAAAGGTTTAAAGGGGACCAAACCATGCCTACCTCGTTATAATGCGACAAGCAGCGAAATCAGGGCCAATAAAGAAAGTTTTCCCTTCGTTTTAAGCTTCAAAGATCATCTTTCAATTTTCAAAGAAAATTATCCCCCGCTCCACTCACCATCATTAAAGGTATTTCGTTGTGAACTACTCCACTACTCTTTTGTTGGTCTGTCTGTCGTCCCCAGAGTTCTTCTTATCCGCGTTTTGAAACTACCCACAAAGTTACAATTCGTTCCCTTCCTCACAGGAAACATTATCTCTGTGAAAATGGAGAGGAAATTTGATACCGTTCTTGCCAGTTATATAGCGCAATACAAATGTACTATGGTTGAACCACTCACTACCACCAACATCTTTATAATCGTTATTATCCTCATCATCATCATCATCATCGTGATCATCAGCCTTATCAATATATAAAAAGGGCAGAAAAAGAAACGTAATCAGGAACTAAGCCTTTGGATCACCAAGAATACAAAATAGAAATTGCAGACTCGGGAATTCTTTCTCCCTTTATAATTTCCTTTCTTTCTTCTCGTCATACATTTTTTACACGCAAACAGAATACAGCAGCAGCAACTCCAAATTGAAGAAGGATTCGTTGATTGTGCACAAAAAGAACTCATTCATTCACCTCATCCAGTTTTTTTCCTCTCATTCAATTTTTTCAGCCCGAAATAATATTGTACTCTGGCCTGAGCTAAAAGCAGCGAAGCACAAGCTCTCGTAATTTCTCCCCTTTTCTTCAAAATGAAAAATCAACTAATCCTTTTTAATTTAAGACCAATTTTCTCTCTCTTTCAAGACTTTAGCCAATCTGAGAACAGAAAGAAAGAAAACTTCACTCCTTTTTCAAGAAATCGTCCATATTTTTTCTCCTTTCCCTTTCAAATCCCCTAATAAAGTCGAAGTCAAGAGTTAGAGTTGCTGATTGGAATCAGCAATTGAAAACCGTCATCACATCATCATCACGTGCTTCAAGGGCTTCTCTCAATCATTATACATTACATCGACTTTCTTTAATTTCGGAAAGAAAACGGTGTAAAGAGTAGAAGTTTGTAGATTTTTGGCTAGTTTCTTCATCTCTTGACTAATTAAATGTGTCGGTGGATTTCCGAGAACGTTGAATAGATACTCAAATGTAAGGTCCTATTCTACACGTTTCAATTTCCAGATGTGTGTGTTTTTTCCCCTTCTAAAAATATTATGAGCTTTGCCAAAAATACTGAGAGAGAGGAGAAGAAAAACATGAGGGATTAATGAAGGCTTACCCTGGAGGGAGATGATGTTGCTGAAGAAGAAGATGATGATGATGATGTTTATGTTACCCCTTTACATGCAATAATTTCCTACCTTTCCCTATCCATTCCAGTTAGTAGTAGTATCGGTGTATTTTCTCCTTCCCTGTTTGGAATGACAAATGTTGCTCATTAATTGGAAAACTTTAATTTTTGCTCCAACAGCCAGGAGGAGTACAAGACCACCGACCCAAATCCTGTCCGGGAAAAATATTCAAAGCTGGTTTTATTGGGTTTGCGTGGTCGTGGTCTTCCTTGTATGTTTAAAAACAACATAAATAAGTTGTAGGGAAAGGAAATCCCAGCCAAAAATGCTACTTCTCAGCCACGTTTTGCCAGTAATTTGGAGCAATGTTGCGCTGTTTGTGTATGCATACATGAATGTTAACAGGGAAACTACCATGTTCCTTTCTTTATTTGCATTATCATCATAATTTTAAAACAAACCAGAGGGAAGTAGCGCCATTATCAAGCACAAAATACGTAACAAGTCATGGGAGACTGACAAACAAAAAGTTTCACAAAATTTTGTCTTGTGCTACTCCTTGTCGCGGTGGCGAGTCTTTTGTGCAGAGACCATATTAATTCCTATAATTTATTGAAGTATCAACCCATTTCCCTTGCAAGGGTGCAAATCACAGTCTCGTTCCAGGAAAACGGTGAATGCACGACCAAATTTTTGCTTACGTTTTCCTACCTTATTTAATGCATTTGCTAGCTAGCGGTGAAATAATAATAATACGTGTAGTGGTAAGCATAACAATATTACTAACATATATTGCATTTTCAAACTTTTTTTATGTTGTTTCCAGATGAAAATCGGCAGTCTGGTTACATCACAGTTGGCTACCGTGGCACTTTTGCTTTTGGTCGGGATGGGATGTCAGATGTCAAGTTTCGGAAGCTGGCTAGAATCATTGTGTGTGGTCGTGTGGCGCTTTGTCGAGAGGTAAGGAACACAGCAATACATTTTAATGCGAAATATGTATGTATGTAGCAGCACGGCTACGAGGCGACACTAAACCAGACCAGGAACAATGATAACTTCAGTGAAAACGATATCTATTTATATTTGTTTGAATTGACGACGACCAATGACACCCTGAAAACTAATGCAAGGTTGTTGTGTGTCTACGTGTTTTGTGTTTGGATTGGAGAAGTTGAGTAAAATTGTAGAAAACATGAGTGAAACGACAAGAGATGACAAGAAATGTCGAAACACAGCAGGTCATATCATACTTATCGTATCGTAAAATATTTTGTTGTTATTCTCCCAACTGGAAATGTTGTGCCCACCAAACTGTCAGGGGAAATGATGGGACATGAACATCAAAACAAGGACGCCCAGGCTCCCCATTCCCTCTTTCTTGCAAATGTGACAGTTTCCGTTGTGTTGGCGTGGCTTTCCTTGTGCCAGATAAAAAAAGGGACGGAGGAGAGAATGGTTCTCAACTGATCTCATTCCTTCTTATTAGATGGGATGTGAAAATGGGCGAGGATCAGAGTCAATTTTCTTTCTGTGCGGATTCTACTCTCATCTAAAATCTTATTTACTATTTGCTGACCACACCAACATCAGCAGTACCACCACCAGTGGGCACGAAAACTGTCCATTCTTTCTTATCATCGTCGTCCTCAAAACGGCACTCCAAATTTTACTCGCACACAGATTTTGAGAGGAGCCAGCGTCTCTCCCACTTTTTATTCCTTTTAGTTGATCCGTCCAACCGTGGAAAGAATATTATTTAAATTCCCTTCCACATTTCGTCTGCGTCACTCACCCAGCATATGGTCCAGAAACTGATGGTGATGCTTCTGGTCGTGGAGATGGTGATGAGATGATAAAGGCTCCAGAGTTTCTTGAAAATAATGGGGAGAGAAGAACAGAGAATCCTTCTCTGTTCATCTTTATTTTTCTCCCTCAAAGTAAAAATATATTATAAAGAATGAAATTTGCATGTTTTAAGCTCTTTCTTGCCCTCTCTTCTCACTTTCTCCTCAGAGTGGTAGAAAGTGAAAGTGTAGCAAAACCGGGTATGGAAATTGTCTTTAAAAGATGAGCACACACACACAGACAAGGTTGTTCTTCTAAAGAAACGAGGTTACGTTACATATTTAGCAGTTAGCAGCATAATTTTCAATGGAGAGAAAGGAAGAAAATGCCTCTGAGCAAGGAAAACAGAGGGACTCAAATAGAAGGCCACGCTGGGCTAGGGCAATGTGTTTGTTATCATTAGACGGAATGTGTGTGTAGTTTGCATCCTTGTAGTTATTATAAAATACATATTTTCTTCAAACTCACACAAATACAGCCTTATGGATAGCTCCAATGAGCATGGAGCATGAAAATGGAAGAGGGGATACGATTCCAAGGCACACGACTACACTACAACAACACGCTTTCTCGGATGGATGCAAGATTTGCACATAAAGTGCGTCTCCTTCTTCTCAAAGAGAAAGCGATGGGGCTGAGAAAATTCGAATTCATGTTTGCTTTCTTATGGGTTTAATCTCTTACATACATACATACACACTATCATGTGATGGCGTCGCATGCTTTCTTTCACTTCTTCCCAGCAAAGAAAAAGAGAAAGTAAAAATGGTGGTGGTGGTGGAGAATGGTAAGTGGCAGTTGGAGAATAATGATTATACTTATGCACTACCATTATTAGGGCCACTGGCACTGAACTCCGCAGAAGAAGAAGAAGAAGTGCTCAAACAGCTATATATTTTTCTCATTTTTTCCTTTCAAACAATCTCCCCGTCATAATTCTTTCCTTTGTAATATGCATATATGTCCTGCGCGCAGACAAGGGCAGGCTTATCAGCCAAATGTTTTATTTATAAAATTATATGAAACTACTGGGATGGTTTGGTTAACTATATATTTTTCCCGTCTTGTCTTTTGGTTTCTTAACTTTATGTCAACATGTTTAATATTAGTAGCAATGTACTTACTTACTTATGAAGGCCTTACTCCAGAAGACAGCTTCTGCCTTCACAATTTTTCCTCGTTTTCTTTTGTTGCTCATATTGAATCCATCATGAGATAATACGATATGATATGGAATTCGAAGAACCTGAGCTGTACCAGACTCTCGCTCTCTCATAAAAGCATGGAGATGGATTGAGAGACGAGAGACATTCAAATTGGATTTTTATGCTCTTCGTTTCATGATTATGATTACTACTACATTTATCATTTCGTCTGCCATCCATCCCCTCTCATCATCGTCATCATCATTTTGATCGTAATGAAGAGAAGATTGTAGTGCTTTTTTAGGCGTTGGTTATTATTATTATGATCTGATATCATTATTTGCGAGAGTTGGATGAATGAACGGATAATGTTTATATCTATTCCGTAGACTTATTTTCTCGTGGGTTGGGTTCAGAATATTATGCCAATTAACTGAAGTCCACAAAGAAAAAGAGAGGAATCCACATTCCTTATTGTTCCTCCAAATGAAGCTGAGAGGGATGCGATAAGTAGTAATCTTATATTCATAACTACTCCTCCATTACACTCTAAATTGTATGGATAGCATAACACGGTAATGAACTTATAATGTAACCACAAGTTCACTTTATATAATTATGCTGCTAAAGATAAGAAAAAGAGAGCATAAGCACCTTGCTGCAGCGCCAACGAGCAGTTTTCTTGTGAAGAAATTGTGATGATGAGAACGTAATGATGAAGATGAAGGCAATTTTTTGGTAGGATTGGTAAGGAATTTATTGTCCCTGTGGAATAATTCCTTTTTTCTCTCCCAAAATGAACATGTCTAGCATGTAATTTGCCGACTGGAAAACTATGGTGGTGATGTTGGTGAGCTGAGAAATGATGATGATGTGCAGTGCGTTTTTTAGTGTGGGTGCAAACCCTCAGATCTAGGCTGGTGGGCCCAGTTCATTAAATGTGCATTATTGTATCTGCCTGCCCCCTTCCTCACCATCTCTTTCATCTTTTTACGTCTCCCAAGAAACTCAAAAATGATTTACTCTCATTAAGATGAGAAAAAAGGAGTGCGCTCCATGTTTTTCAATAAATCTACTTTTCCCCTCTTGTGATTATGTCCATATGGATGTGAAAGCAGTTGGAAAAAAAGGAGGAGAAAAATGCAAAACATGTGTGTGGTGTTGAGGGAGGCAAGGAACAACTTGCTGTTTCACCAAAATCATCATCATCATCAACATCATGGGCCACCAACGACTCAGTTTTTCCTTTTTGCTCTCTAATTTTCCACTTTTTCCTTCTCTCAGTGAACGTAGTCTGCTCCCTGCCATCCCACATTACGTTTTGGCAAAACCAAAACGAACAAGAAAATTGTAATGGGATATAATGTAATGTCGTTAGAGCATGCATGTTCTCTTCACTGACACACGCGAATTCGCATAAGTGAATGTACATAATAATAAAAAGTATGAAGAATTTTTTGGCAGCTGCTGCTCCTCCTGCTTCCCTTTTGGATGGATAATCACTCATCCTTGCACTACTTCATCTTTTTTCTCAGTGACTGTCACCCGTCACTCCCATCATCGTCATGAACATCAACTGCATACACACACACAGCGTGGTTCACATCCCTACATAATAATAATATTTTATACACAAACGCTTAATTTCTGTCTCCCTCACTCCCTCCCTCGCTTAATGCGTATTCGATTCAAACTTCAAGCTCAAAACCACATCCTTTCATGTACATGTGCATTATTTTAAAATGTCCGATACAAAGCTGGTGTGCGTCAGCTGGCAGTTTAGTGGAGGAACAATATAAATAAGAAAACCTACATGACTATGCCATTCATTCATTCACCAAACAACTACCCGTCGTTGTCTACAACCCGGGCACGGAGATGAATCCTGTAAAAAATAGCTCAAGTTTCATTTTCCCAAAAACGTTTTCACTTATGATATTATACTTTCTTCTCGTATGGTAGCGCATTATAGTGATCACATCGCCCTTCATAAATCCATGGCTAGGCATACTCTAAGCGGATAGGCTAGACACAACAATAGGAAAGGAATTTGATGCAGATGTAGCTTTAAAGGAGTAAACTAGCTTTTCCAAAGAATGGAAATGGGATGGAATGAAAACAAGTATATAACTTTCTTATGTCTGCTTGCTTCTCCTAAAAATCTAATGAACTTACCAACAGTTTGCCCCTTTTATGAGGAGTTTGCACATGCTTTAAGTGCATAAATCATGATCTTTTCATTTAGAACGACTACGCTTTAAAAGCATGCCGTCAAAGTGTTATTCGCAGGCGTACGTACACATACTTCCAAGTTTTGTGGCTGGTATCATCATGCTCCACGTTGGAGACTACCTATAGATATGAATCTCAGTTTGGAAGCACAAAAAGTGCTGTACATTTCTTTTTCATGGGAATTAATAAAAACGTGAGCTGGGAAAGATCTTGCTCCTCTTGTTTATGAAAAATCTTGTTCTTTCAACTTTGCTGTAAGAAAAAAAGTATCCGCTTCACTCATTATAGGAGTCGCATACCGTTTGACACCATGTCAGTTGCTAGAGTGTCGTTTAGGGAGGATAAATTGTATAAAAACCTGAGAGAATCTCAAAGCTGCTCCGGTTTGTTGAGAGGTTTCGAATTCTAATCCTGCTAGGATTTGTGAGGAGGGCTGAATGTAGAGGCACTACTAATTTCGATAGGGTCGATGTATGTAAACGACGTATTTGAGAAGATTGAATGATTGAGAAAAGTGTTTGCTACGCTGGAGGTCTGTCCTGAGTGGAAGGAATCGTGATGCTCAATTGGAACATGATGCTTCCTGGTGATATTTGAGACGAGAGCAAGAATTATTTGGAAACGATGCTGTAACGGTACACTTAAAGTCATCCTCTTCAAAAGAGCGTTGAGTGAGGATAGAATTGCTTGAAAATTCCATTTTGTAGAGATACAGTAGACTAGTACGTGGATCTGGGAAAGCCGGGAGTTGAGTACCATTTCATATCATTTTTCATCCTTGTGTATAGGAGGATAATGTGGTGAAATACCATTTTAAAATGCTAATCTCTCCTCCCTATTGCTCAGTTCAGTTTTCGTCTTTGAAGATTACTTTCTTGGAAAAACTACTTACGTACGATGAATGAATGGATGTATGTTTCAAGGATTAAACAAAGTGAAAGTGGTACGATAGACGTGATGGTTATGTTTCCCCTTGAGCATTAAATAAGCTTGCTTGTGATGCTCATACCCCTTACACAGCTGTATCAGAAGAGCGATACTGGAGGAGGATAGATTTCTAAATAAATCCGACCCAGAATTTTGGTTCAAATCAATTAGAACAGTTTAAAGGATACTTTTCACCAATTCCTACAGATTTTGATGCTCTACTCTTATCAGATTTGTTCGTGTGGGTGGTCTGGTCTCGACACGAAAAACAAAATAACGCGTGCACACATTAGATAACTGGCTCAACGATATGAATTGGGATTGTGTGCCCACTCTCTTCCCTTCATCGCGGCATCATCACCAACCTTGACGGATGAAAGTGCCTTTCTCTCCCATTGTACGTAGGATTTGAGCCGTTAATCCTCTTCCTATTTTCATCATGATAATCTCATCACGACGAAGTACACACTTGTAATCGGCATCTGCACTCAAGCAGACGGGACGGACTTGTTCCATTTTCCTCAACATTTTCCTCTCGCAAGTCGAGCGTTTCAACTGATTCTTACTTCAGTTCTACACAGCCCTGAGCACATGTACATGGGTTTCTGATTATTATTTCGAATTGCTTTTACTCTTATCGCGTTTTATTTCTCTAGAACCACCGGCCGTAAAACTGGTTCGTTTGTTCTAACGAAATAGGTTTTTTAAATAATTTACATTGCGATGATAATGATTTTGCACTCTGCTATGAATTGAATATTTGAAAACTGTAGAGGACCGAGCTGCTCCCTCTCGCTGAGATAATGGTTGTCCTCCGTCATTCATCCATAACGGTTTTCCGACTCCAATTCCAAGCCAACCTGCAATAATGTTCCGTGTTCCAACTCCCATAAAGAACTTTATACTTCTCTACTTGAAGAAGTTTTATTGGCGTCGGAAGACTAGCTGAGTGGCATGCAGATTGAGACTATTGCAATCAAATAACAATCATGATAGTATGACCATTTGGAAAAGCCTTAAAATTTATTACCGTTTTCTATTTTCTGCATTTTATTACTGTATTTTCCTCCACCCATCATCCCAGCAGCAGTTTTACTAAAAACTCCGACATTTCCTCTTTCTCTCTTGTACTCCCATCGTGTCACCACTTAAACCAAGTCAAGTCTAACGTCATAAAATGTCATTTTATGCACCCATTTCTCCACTTTTTTGTGACTTTTCTCTCCGCACAGTTCTCTCCATTCCTCCCTAGGAATGGAGGCTAAAATAATAAGGCAGGCAATGTAAGGGACTGCTTGGGATCACTGCCATAGGGAAATGGAATCAGTAGCAGGAAACCGGAAAGAGAGTAGCCTTGCCTCCATTCAATTGTCCCTCTCTTCCTTGTTTACTAGCCAGAGCCTAATAGATTTCAGGTAGAGTACGCAAGCGAAAGACTCCAAAAAAACGAGGAAATGATGGAGGTATCCATTAGTAAATTCCTTCACTTGACGACAGCACGTATGCGTATGGAGTTAAAGAGGAGCATGATCATCAGTATCCATCCGAATCCGATATCTGTATCTCATCCCCTCTCCTGTGCCCATATCGTATCGGATCCTATCGCCTTCATGTGATATGCGGAACGTGGAACATGGGAGTAATAGAGCAATAACAAAATGTTATTACTGTTCCGCTCTTTCCTCTCTTCATGACGAGGATGATGATGATGATATTATTTCACCCTAAAAATAAGTTGGAGGTTAAACCAATAAGTGTCCATCAAAAATATATATCCTCTACCATTATTCCCATTTCCAGAGATTTTTCTCCAGACCAAGGCAGACCTCCACTTCACCATTCATGTTTCTTTCCGTAGGCAAAGCAGAGAGCCCCAGCCCCGGCTCTCAAATAAGTACTTTTTCCTGTCCACTGGACACAGAGAGTCGAGAGCCTTATCCGTGTGTGGTTTGGTTAAAAAGTAGAACGTGGCTTGGCTTCATTTTGCTACTGCTGCATACATAGATAATGCATTTGTGTGGACAACATGTGCAGATGGATATGGAAATTGAGTACAGCATTATGATGATGCGAAGTGATGTGACTCTGCATTGAATGAGCATTCATGCTCTTCCAAAAGATGGAAGAAAAAACTCAAATTTTTTAAACAAAATTTCTTCCATCATCATCATTGTTATTGCATAAGTATGTGTATGATATGAGAAATGGTGGAACGAGGAGGAGGAGAATGATGATATGATAATGTTCAAACGAAGTAAAAAAATGTGAGTTTTTTCTCTGGTTGAGGTTGTTCGTGATTCTCCTCAAGGCATTGGAGTCCGATGCTTCACTTATGGCGCATACAAATTTATATCTAGATAATATTTGCGGGTTGGACAAGTCACGTACATAGTAAACAACTTGGTGGTATGGTAATATTATAACTATTTTTCCATGATCGTAATGACCATCATCATCACGTGCACATCACTTCCAGGCATAATAATGTCGTCATTTCGCCTATCGTTATGTTACCCGTCTTCGCATTTTCAGGGAGGAACCCACATTTTTAGCAGTGCTCTGGAGCTTGGGGCTAAGCTAAACTAGGTTTTATAAGGGGAATGCGAAACGACATGGAAGAGATGGTGATATATGATATGATGTGATTTGATTTAATACAAAATCCATTTCGCTCAACTGTCAGTTTTAGTACTGATATGATAGTATGGGGATTCCTGTAGATGATGAAGGCCATCGTTAGCCAAAATGTGTAACCTAATAACACTATTTTCTCTTGCAAATGGACAGGTGTTTGGTGAGAATTTAAATGAAAGTCGGGACCCGGACCGCGGACCGATGGACCGCTACACTGGCAGATTCTTCCTAAAACATTTATTCCTCGAGCAGGCTTTTGACAATTTGCAGGAGGCTGGGTTTAAGTAAGCCATTCTTTAACTAAAACAATTGCATTCGTTATTTAAATTGGTTAAAAAGGTTTAAAACTATAATGTAACCCGTATTTGTGTAGATGTGTGGCATCCTGCGGTTCAGGAACATCGGGGGGCTCAGCCGAACTCAAGCCTGGAATGGACCCAGAAGAATCCCGTTGGAATCACTACAATGAGTTTGTATTCGTTCGAGACTAGAGCGACAAAGTTCGAAATCAAAGTGGGAGAGAAACCTGAAGAAAGAGAGTGAATTATCATTATTCAAATATTTCTTGGCAAAATTCTTCTAATCTAAAACAATTGTAGAGGTTGTAAACCGTAGTAGCAGTTCTAGCTCATCTAATCATCATCATCATCATTACCATATAACCACGTTCAACAACGTTCCTTC